>PVLC010016002.1:0-36404 GCA_004027655.1 Graphiurus murinus
GCAGAAGCAGCTAGGTAAGCCAAGCTTCTGCAAAAATGAGGAGAGGAAGAAATAAAGAAAGGGAAGATGAGCAGGAAGAGGGGAAGAAGGAAATAGAAATCATTGTTGGGATGTGTACCTGCACATCCATTTCCATCTTTTCCATTGCCTTGCTATTGCAGAGCCAGCACGTGCAAGCTAAGCTGGGCTAATCACAAAGCAGGACAGGAATATCTTGTCAATAAACCTCCTGGAGGTAGATGAGATGCTGGGCTCTATGACATGGAAATCCATCTCACATGTAGGAAAATTCTGCCAGACTTACTGGTCTACGTTGTTTAGACCCCAGGCAGGCAAGCTGTATGTACTTAGTGAGATTGTCCACTGCCCATCAGGCAGTAAAAGGGTAGGTGTGAGTCTACAGAGTGGATCCCACATCCTGACCATCCTCTGGCATCCTGTGGGCAAGGCTGAATATCACCGGGCGCTCCCAGGGGCCAGTCATTGGCAAGACTCAGTGACAATGACAATAAGGGAAATGCTAAAATCTGTATTCTAGAAGGAAAAGAAGCATAAAATCAGCTCAACTGTGTTTTTTTAAGTGTCCCAAATTATGGAAATACTGCCCTTGACTATGTGTACATATGTGAATATACCAACATCAATCTCAGTACTTGGTATTGGGAAGGGGAGGAATGAGGTGGGGGTAGGGTTGCTCACTAAATGCTGTGTGCATGTATGTATGTCACTGTCAACATGATTTACATTATGATGTGAGACTATAATGCACCAACAAAAGCTCATTATAAAAAATGTCCTAAATTATGCTCTAAAATTTCTGAGTTTGCAGGTTATATAGATTTTTTTTATGTGTGTACTAGAGATTGAACCCCAGGTCATTCTACCTTTGAGTTATACCCAAGCCCTTTTTATTTTTTATTATTTTGAAACAGGGGTCTTGGTAGGTTGCTTGAGAGTCTTGCTAAGTTGCTGAGGCTGACCTCAAATATCCTCCCGTCTCAGCCTCCTAACCTCCTAAGTACTATGATTATAGGCTTGCACCACCATACCCAGCTTAGATTTTTTGAAATATATTTTTATTAATACATTGTAACCATACATCATATTGAGGTTTAGTGTAACAGAAACAGACATGCCCATAGTACCCAGTGCATTTCCCTCCACGTTTTGAAAAACCACACACACACACACACACACACACACACACACACACACACACACTGCTAGAAGAAATCTCTTAGAGAAAAATTTCTAAAAGTGCAGCTTCCTGGGAGTTAATCCAGCTATGGTTTGTCTGGGTTTCAGTACATTGGTTTCATGCTTCAAGATCCGTAGACATCACAGCGCTCAACAAACAAATATTTTAAAAATACCTTCCAGTTGTCCAGCACCATGCCTAGTTAACCTAAACCAACTTGCTCACAACCCAAAGTAAAAAAAGATTGAATTAGTCATGTTAATTCTGTTATTATGTGATCAGTACAAGGAGTGTCTGTGCAATGCTAGTTCAGTATGGAACATGTATAAACAATACTAAAAACATAGCATGCTCTCGCTCAGAGTAATTTTTCATTCAATAATTGAACCCGAAGGCATTGTCTCTGTACCATAAGTCATTTAAATTGAAGAAATGCTTTCTGTCAACTCGAGGGGGCCTCAGAATGCATAACTCCCTTGCAGGAAAACCAAGGCTCTGCAGCATGTCAAGGTCCCTGGAGAACCTCATGGTGCATGACCCAGAGTTTCATCCATCATTTTTTAAATTAACTCTTTGAGATGATTCCTGTCCAAGCATGGGGAGGTGGCCTCATTCACAGACTCCTGACAAGAGGCACCAGCAGCAGGGATGACCCTGCAGTCCCTCTCTGCCAGAGCTTCCTATCGCAGCACTCATAGTTTCTCTTTAACAAAGACCACAATTTGGAAATATTTGACTTACATGCCAGTTTATTTTATTCATTCGGGACTGCCATCTTCCGCCTCTTCCCTATTCCCCAGGAAAAGCTCCAGGAAGTCAGAAATCATGCCTCTTGTCCCCTGTTTTATTTCCACTGCCTAGCACGGTGCCAAGCCCACAATAGGAGGCCAATAAATAGTTCTGATTAAAAAAAAAATGAATGTTCTGCCAGAGCATATCTGTGCTCAGAAGGCACAGCTGTGCCAGCCTCACTTGCTCTTTCTCTTGCTCCTTCTGCTGTCTCAACCCCCAGCTAAGACTCAGGATCATTGACGAATGGGACAGACATCACCTCCACCTTCCAGTCAAACACTAGCTCATAATTCAGTTAGTATCAGTGTTGAAGGCCGAGATGTCAAGAAATTTCAGACAGGAACAGCTTCCCCCAAAGATAACATTATCAAATGCATTCTCCAAACATGTCCAGTGAGTGTGGCACATCTTTATGGTTTAGGAAAAGCCTGAATCACAATAGCTCTTGGGCACTATTCTACAATGTCACAGCATTCCCTTCTAAGTGGAGTCTGCCTCACCCACCCTGAAAATGATGAGAGTATCAAGGTCAGATTTCTAAAATAAGTCCTGAAAGGCCACCCTGGAAACAAGGAGCCCTGATTCTTGTTCACTCCATAGCCCTGGCAGCCTGGCATGCAGGGCATGCTAGGCAACTTGCCCAGGAATCAACAAATTAGGGAGTGCTTTCCTAATTCTGTGTGTGTGTGTGTGTGGTGTGTGTGTGTGTGTGTGTGTGTGAAGAATGATAATGTAGTTTTTTATTGGTGCACTAGTTATATATCATAATGAGATTCAAAGTGATATATTCATATGCGCACACAACCTCTCTTGGTGTGTTTCCCTCTACACCCACCTCCCCATACATGCTAGTGCCGTTGGTAGCCACACATTCACATACAAACACAGCATTGTCTGGTCTGTTTCCTTCCTCAAACCTCATTTTTTCTCCTTTCTTCCTCCCTTTCCTGATCCTCTTTCACTATTCTAGTGGTCTCTCTCCTCATTTTTATGAACTCTGTTTTCTTTTCTATTTTCTCTCTAACTTGCACATATAAAAGAAACCATGCAGTTCTTGATTTTCTGAGACTGGCTGATCTCATGTAGCAAGATGTTGTCTAGTACCATGCATACAGTTTCTGGCAAATAATAT
The DNA here is from genome assembly GCA_004027655.1 of Graphiurus murinus. Lineage (NCBI taxonomy): Eukaryota > Metazoa > Chordata > Mammalia > Rodentia > Gliridae > Graphiurus > Graphiurus murinus. Next base: position 3,123 of record PVLC010016002.1, read on the forward strand.
AATTTTGTTCTTCTTGAGAGTGGAAAAAACTCCACTGTATTATATACCATGTTTCCTATATCCATTGATCCACTGATAGACAGGTTGGTTCCATATCTTGGCTATTATAAGTTGTGCTGCTATAAATATGGGTATGTATGTGTCACTACAGTATTCTAACTTTAATGCTTTTGGAAAGATACCAAGGAGTGGTATTGTTGGGCCACGTGGTGATTCCATTCCTAGTCTTTTTAGCAACAGCCATACTGATCTCCATAGTGGTTATAATAATTTCTAATTTCACCAACAGTGTATAAGTATTACTTTTTCTCCATATCCTTGCCAGTATTTATTATTGTCTGTACTCTTGATGATTGTCATTCTAATTGGAGTTACATGAAATTTTGGTATAGTTTTGATTTGCATTTCTCTAAATACCTAGAAATGAAAATATTATAGGAGAAAACTATAGTTTAATAAATACAAGAAACTTTCAATACATGGAATAGGTGGAAAGAAATCAATTCAGTCAAACGTTGGAGGAAGCATATACAAAATTAAATTTTTAAAAATTTTAAAGTCCTGTAGGTATTAATGATATATAAAGATTTACCAAGAAGTTTGTGAATGAATGTGTTACATTCCTTTGAAGCCTCAATTTTTCATTTAATAAGCTATGAGAGTCATTTCTCATTCTAGACCAGGCTTAGCCTGTGGTTTCTTTCCTAGATTCTAAATGGAAATAAATGGTTCAGGAATCTGCTTTCATTTCTACTCTTCTCTGGCCTTAGGCTCTGGTTCTCTCTGGACCAGGTTGCTCCTACAGCCAAAGAGTAAATTCAGAATTTTTTAATAGAGAAAAGGGTTCAGTACTGCAGATATGACCAGCAGGTTTATTAACATGTTGGATGTAAAAAACATACAAAAAATTTATAAGATATTTAAGGGAAATCCTACCAGTGTACTAAAAAGAAAAATATATTGGAATAGCAAAACAATAGCTAAGAAGGAAAAGAACATATTGAATGGTAGTTCTGACTCACTCAACTCTAGGAAGAAAAGTGAACTATGCATTCCAGAACAATATCTGATTAAACCACCAAATTGGAGAAGCATCCAGCAGAACCCCACAGGGTAGCTACTTCAGTGTAGTTTTCCTCTTTTCTGTGACATAGAGGGTAGCCAAGTGCCCTGACAAGTTGAACATGACCACACACTCCAACAGTAGTCTGTATTAGAATAGTGCAGTCTGAAATTCATCCAGGTATTCATGAATCCTGGAAAACAATTAACATTTTTACTAGCTGTAAATGGGAGTGGTGATAGTGACTGTGCTACCTTGTATGGCTATTGCAAAAAAAAAAAAAAAAAGAACTCAAATATAAACTTTGTAGGAGAGTGTGTGTATGGGAGGTAGAAAGTATGGCAGGTGCTTGATGTTATCATAATAACAAGGATGATAATTTCCTTTCCTTACAGACAAGCACTTACCTCACAACCTTCAGTGACAGAGTCCAGATGTACTTATAACAGTAGGCCATTATGCAAATTGTATTATTGGTCTCAGTTCTGCACCTCCTCTCTGTATACATGTTTGACTTGTTTTGGCCAGTGCAATGGAGTGTTGAAATTGACACTGTGTCAGCACCATATGTAGACCTTAAGAAGCCTTGCCTGCTTCGTTTGCCCTCTTAGAGACACTGTCATGATGAGAGGATGCACCAGGGAGTCTGCTGGCCCAAGAAGAGAGACAGATACATGAAGCAGGCTGGTAGACCTGGAGTATATGCACATGTTCATTGTTACATGCCACTGAGCTTCTGCAATTGTTTGCACAGCAATAGTTAACAGCCTGATTCCATGCAATCCTGAAAACAATAAAAATAAGCAATGACTATAATATAGAATAAATCCATGGTTATAAATGCAAAATTGTGTTTAGCTTCAGTGGTATGTAGTGTGCGTGTGTATGTCAAAACTCATAAAATTGTTATTTCTTTAGATACAAAGTGACCAAATATAGTGATTTCATGCGATTCAACCTAAATATTCCTTAGTATGTGCATAGTGATTACTATTTAAAATTATCACTTGTCAGGAAGGCATTTTAAAAATACCTCGCACATACTTGGCAGTCAATAAATATCTGCTGAAAAAGTATTATATAAAGACAAAAAATAAGCAATACTTAGTATTTGCATCCTATTGAAAGAAATTATTCAAGTGTTTTCTACATACATTATTTTATTAACTCATTTAGCCATGATAAATATTATATATAATTTTTAACTATTCTGATCTTATAAGTAAACTGCTGTGGGTTAAGGAAAATGGGCAGCTATCTTACAGATTTTTGAGCAAGATATGGTCAATAGCAGGTAAACTTCTAAAACTCAGGAGTTCTATTTCCAATAGCTACTAGAAACACCACTCTGTTTACATCAAACTCAACTATAAATGTGTTGAATATTTAAAGAAAAATGCTTCCTCCTCTTCCTAAAGTAGGACAGATATACAAATCAATCTTCTATGTTGCCAAAAAATGGAATGAACTTAAACACTAACTTTCTTTCATAAAATGCATTTATGCCTTTTGGATATTCCCCAAATCAAAACCCAGTGGACCTTAACTCAGTTAATAAAACTTCTGACTTCTGTTACTTTCTTAACACCTAGGATTTGTACCATCCACATGGCAGACGGGGCAGAACAGCCCCTTTGGCTCTTTTGTAAGGGCACTAACCCCAGTCATGAGTGTGGGCCCTCGGGACTTAAATTACTTCCCCAAAAGCCTCATCTCTTAAAGCTATCACACTGGGTATTAGGATCCAACATATTAATTTCAGGGAGACACCAATAAGTATTATAGCAACTCCACAGCCATTGTTGTATTGCAGTCAATTCAGTAAAAGTCCCCTGATGTCTTCAGGGAAGAGCAGGATGCACAGGCAAGAACAGTGGAATGTCATGATCCAAGGAGAGAAGTCCCTTAATCATCTACACACTGCGTTCTCATCTGCTATTCTTTTCCACTTGACTTCTCTGAAGGAAGCTGAGGACAGGTGACAACCATCCAGCTACCCAGGAGCTGGGAGGAAGCTGGCATGTTTTTGTAATCCATCACTGTGCACTCTATGACCACGTACCTGTGAGTGTGTGTGTGTGTGTGTGTGTGTGTGTGTGTGTGTGTGTGTATGCATGTGCACCTGTTGTCCCTACCTTGTCAATCCTTCCTGACTAAAATACAGAGTTTTGAATTAATTTAGTTTGTAGGCTTCATAAGAGAAAAGCAAGTGACAGATTGGGAGGTGAGAAGTACATAAATGCCTATTTTAAGAATAGGCATTGTTGGATTAAAAATGAAATGTGCACACACCTCAGTTCCTTTTCCATAACAAAGGAGAAATAGCATCTAATTCAAATTGATACAATTTTTGAAATAACCATGGTTACTAAAATGGATGTACTTTATACTCATTAAGAGAGAGCATTTTGACAACAGTTGCTCTTTTTCACAACAGTAGACCTCTTCATGGCAACTAAAAATGGAAGAGTCAGCCTGTTTGTATGTGACAAATTTCAGCTGTGACTATCCATTTAAATTAAGCAACATGAGGGATGCTGAGATCTGGTAAACACACAAACAGGTACTTGACTGAGGAAACAGTCTGATGAAAGCATGGTGCAAATGGCTTAAAGACAGGGGCCAGATGCTTTTTGTTAGCATATTTATTAGGTATAAATTGGATCTAAACAATGGTGCAATCTCACTAATTCTAGCATGTGTCCATGGTCCTGGAGCCAGTGAAAAAACTATGTTGGTGAATGCTGCAACTAGTAGTCAAAAGGAAGTAAAATACAACAGACAGGCAGAGAGCTAGAAAAGTTGTGTTTTTATTCCCACTGTACAATTAATTATCTTTTAATTTCTTGTTATATAAAATTTGTTTTGGTACTGGGATGGGAGCATTCTACCTCTGAGCTACACTCCCTGCTCTTTTTATTTTTTATTTTGAAACAGGGTCTCATTAAGTTACTGAGGGCCTCACTAAATTGCAAAGGCTAGCCTCAAACTTGCAATCTCCAGTTTCAGCCTCCCAAGTACTGAGATTACAAACACATGCCACCACACCTGGCTATAAATTTCTAAATCTAGACAGTAAAGCCACTATCTTTATCCACCTGATTCAAATCTCACACTGTTTATTGGAATTTAAGTGCAGTGCCCTAAATAGCTACACTCCTTCACTGATTGTAAACACTTATTTGGTCTTGTTTGACCATTGTGACACCCCTCAATATGGAGGGTTGACTCAGTACATAAAGCAACTGAGGGGCCAATATCAAATATTTTCTAAGTTCAACTTCTGAATTTTCAAAGCATTACTTTTCTATCCTGCCAACATTGATCCTTCCTGAAAAGGTTACTGCTGGGGTCTAACTGATGGCGCCATCCTGGGCACAGAGAGCAGCCCTCACCAGACACTGACTCTGCTGCCGATTTGTTGGACTTACCAGCCTCCAGAACAGGTAAGAATACATTTCTGTTGTTTACAAATTACCCTGCCTGCCATATTTTGTTAAAGCAGCCTGGGCAGAAAAAGACAGGTGTTATACCACAAATATTCACATTCTGAAGACTTGGGGAGTCCTAAAATAAAGAAAACTCTTTAAAGTGTTTAACTCAAAAGTTCTCTAACAAGACAAGCCACAGGCTAGAGGAAAAATATTTTTGAAGGCTGCTCTGAGGAAGAACTGTTACACAAAATATCCAAAGAACTCTTGTAACTCAACAATAAGGAAAGAAACAACCTGATTTAAAAAAAAAAAAAAATGAGCCAAAGGCCTGAAGAAGATATGCAGATCACGAGTAAACATGAATGAAAAGATGCTCCACATCATATGTCATTGTGGAAATGAAAATTAAAACAACAATGATATACCACTGCATACCTTTTAGAATGGCCAAAGTCCAGAACACTGACACGACACATGACATGCTGGCAACAAAGGTGAGCAGGGATGACTTTCATTCTCATTCGTTGCTGATGGGAATGCAAAATGATCGACACTTTGTAAGAGAGTTTGGGGTTTCTCACCAAACTAAACATATGCTTACCATATATTCTAGCAATCCAGTTCTTGATGCTTACCCAAAGGAGTTGAAATCTTATGTCCACACAAAAATCTGCATGTGATGTTTATAGCAGCTTTATTCATAATTGCCATAACTTGGAAGCAACCAAGATGTCCTTTAAACAAGGATGTGGTACATCCAGACAATGGAATATTATTCAGCACTAAAAAGAAATGAGATCTTAAGTCACAAAAGATGTATAGAAAACTTAAATGCACATTACTAAATAACACAAGCCAATATGAAAAGGCTGCATATATAAATTCCAAATATAGGAGGCTTTGGAAAGTCAAAACAATGAAGATAGTAAAGAAAAGAGAAGTCTGTGGGGTTAGGAGAGAGGCATGGATGTAGCACAGAGGATTTTTAGGGTAGCAAAACTATTCTATGTATTATAATGGTGTTGACGTATCATTGCATTTGTCTAAAACCACAAAATGTAAAACACCAAGAGTGAACCCTATTGTAAACTATGCTCTTTTAGTAATAAAAATGTACTAGTGTAAGTTCATCCATTGTAATAAATGTACCACTCTGGGGGAAGATATTGGTAATAAGGGGAGTCTATGCATGTGGGGAGGGTACAGTGTAGATGTATATCTCTGTACCTTCTCAATTTTGCTGTGCTAAAATTATTCTAAAAAATAAAGTCTAAGCCGGGCGTGGTGGCGCACGCTTGTAATCCCAGCATTCGGGAGGCTGAGACCGGAGGATCCGGGTTCGCGGCCAGCCTCAGCTACCTAGTGAGGCCCTCCGCAACTTAGTGAGACTCGGTTTCAAAATAAAGAATAAAAAATAGGGCTGGGGGTATAGCTTGGAGGTAGAATGCCCCTGAGTTCAATCCCCGGTACCGCAAAAAAAAAAAATAAATAAATAAAGTCTACTTAAAAATAAGTTTACTTTAAAAATAAAGCTCTCTAATTGCACAAAATCTGCTTCTTGCTTAAAACTAACAAATTGATTCCTGGGTCATATTTTGGAATATTATGAGTCCCTCAAGGGCAAGGACTATATTTTATTCAGTTGCTTGTGTAACCAAAAATTGTAACCAAAAATATTCCTATTCCCAGTGCTCATCCCCAGTACCTCAGAATGTGACCTTACTTAGAAATAGGGATATTGCAGATACATTTAGTAAAAGTTAAGTTACATTAGAGTAGCATTCACAACACAAGGTGATCAATTCCTGTTAGTTAAGCCATCCTGTTTGTGGTACTTTGTTAAAGCTACCCTAGAAAACCAACACAGATGACAAATGCAAAATATAGTCACTCATTTCAGACATTCAACAAATATTTGCCAAATGCCTCTATTCAGCACTATGGAAAGAGAAGCAGGGTAAAGTTCCTGCCCTCACATATGTGACGTTCTAGTGAGGAAGACAGAAAGTAAATAAATAAGCACATACGGCATCTCCATTTGCCAGAGGAGATCAGGACTCAGAGAGACTTGTCAGAAGTACAAATAGCATGCCATATCCATGAGCACAGTAAGAAACCCCAGACACCCATTCACACCAGGGTAACAATGTATGTCACACTGGGACTCAAAGCATCACGGCCAACCAAGTGCTGTGTGCACTTATGTCACTCTCACTATAAACTACATTATGATGTGAGACTATAATACACCAATAAAAGTAAAAAATAAATAAAAATAGCATGTTGAAAAAAATTTCTTTCTTGGCTCTTACCTGCCAAAAACTATGAGCTCCTAAGAGAGTAAGCAGTGGATTTGGAGTCAAGGAACCAAGACTAAGTTACTGTTTTGTTTCCTGTACAGCCCAGGACATATTAATTTTATCCTTGAGTCTCAATTTTCTAATCGACAAAATGATACCTACTCCATAGGATAACTGTGAAGAGTAAGTGGTGCTTTTTTAAGAAACTGGGACTTATTGATTTCTTCTGAGTCTTTTTCTGACTCATATACAAAGGCTCTAGACTTCTCTCACATACATTTGTAGAATTTTTTTTTCTTAGTCATTTTGTTTTGTTTCTGTATGCCTAATAGAGCTATTCAAGGGTTCTGGACTTGAAACTACATTTGGTATCACAAGGCAGGAAGTTGCTGTTCTTTACATTCAGTGAAGTGTACACTAAAATATCACCACTCCTCTTCCCACCACACACACACGCTCTCATGCACCCCTTTTCCCTTGAGGATGACTCATGACGGAGATGACAGAAGGTTGGGACTGTCTGAGTAATGAGATACTCCCACCTCTATATATGCACCCTATACCATCTGCTTTCCCCAACTGCTGCCTTCAATATAGCATGTGCTGGCACTCTGCACCTCTCCCTGTAAGCTCTCAAGACGCTCTCCGCTTAGGGGCTCCTCATGCTAACAGCAGGTCCCTGTGTGGCTCCTAGAGGTGTAGGAAGACAGGGCATAGAGAACTTCAAAGGGTCTCTGCAGTCAGGTGGCCTGGATTTGAGATCTGCTCTACCGCAGGCTACAGGTGAGACTTCTAGTTAATGACTCGATCTCTCTGGATTTAGTTTCATCACCTATAATACCTCAAGCTCATAAGGTAGTTGTGATCTTTACATACTACAACACACAATGTATTAAGCACAGCACCAGACACAAAATTAAGTGTTCAATAAACACTAGAGCTGGGCACACGGTGGCACATGCCTATACTCCAAGAATTTGGGAAGCTGAGACAGGGGATCACAGGTTGGAGGCCAGCCTCCACAATGTAGCCAAACTCTCAGAAACCTAGCAAGATCCTGTTTTGTTTTGTTTTAATTTAAAAAGAGGGCTGGGGGTGTAACTCAGAGGTTGAATGCTCCTGAGTTCAATCCTCGGTACCATAAAATAATAAAAATAAAATAAAACAAACACTAGATATTGCTATTCTGTTACTATCATTGTTAGTAAAAAATGGGCTAATCTTTTTATTTCAATCAGATGTTCTCAAAGAGGTTTAAGCAGTAATTTGTCAAAATTTACCATAAAGTCTTCTATTTGGGCAACTCCTAAATATACTTTTCATATTTCAATTGCTGTGACTTTCTAGTAGCTCCAAGACTGATGATTTAGCCTAAAGGGAAATACCTGGATTAAAATAAAAAGTATTTGGCATTAATCTCTGGCTTTAGGTTTAAACCCTAAGGCTGTACAGATTCTCTTGTTTCAACTACTTGGGAGATTAGCAATCAACAGACAAATCTTGCTGGGTTTTGACATTTCATTCAAGAGCAAAAACAGCTTTAAAGATTTTGCTAGGATTGTAGGTGATCCTATCTCTTTAACCTTTGAATGTGAAAACTAAGAGGAGAGTGGGAAGTATTTCTGATAGTTACTTTTGAACAGCAGAGTAGCAGTCACTCTCATGGCACTTACTCTATGCTGGGCACTGTTCTTCATGCGTTAACTCTAAGGATTCTTCAGTGCTAACCATATAAAGATAGTAATGTTAGAACACTAAGGCTTGTTGTTAAAATCTTTCCTCTCAGCAAGAGAGGATTTTTTTCTCAGCAAGGATTTCAAGCCAAGTATTTCAAAGGACAAAGAGGCTAAACACAACTCCTCAAAGCAAATCTGTATACTAGGCTGATAAGGAAAGAGTGCATGAGGTGGTCAGCCTGGTGATTATTAGAGATTGTTTTGTTGCTAATTAAGAGACCAGAGCTGAAAAACAGACCCGTTATCACTAAATTGCATGATGCATTAAGTGGTCACTGTGACTTGGCTCCCATTTGCCATAATGAGGCTGAACTGAAACATGCTTTTTTCTCTTCATAGGAGCTATTTCACATTTATTCTTCCCTCTGGAAAAGGAAAGGGAACAGGGGAAATGTTTGCATCAGGAAATGAAAAATGCTCTGGGTTTTCCTAAAGATTGAAGGCACTTATTTAATGAATACATGGATAGCATATAGATGGTTAATCTATAGGTTAATGGCAAATGTGAGTGACCTCAAATGCTGTTAAAAGAGCAGTTAACTGTCACAAGTTCAGTGCCCCTTGCTGGGGTATGACAGGAGGCACCTGCTTCCCTTACTAGGTGCCTAAGGCCTTAGCAACCACATGTTAATATCTGTTCTCCATTTGGTTTCATCTTGTCTTTCCTGTATGTTAACCAAAATATCTTAGCTTTTTCTGTTTCATTTATTTTACCTTTCTTTATTTTTCTAAACAAGCAATTCCTTCTAGACAAGTAACATATCATTAATTTAAAAGGAAGGATTGATAGCCAGCCTGGAGGTGGTAGCCTAGATGCTCAGGGTATTTATGGCCATTGTCCATTCTCTGCAGTCAGTCAGTGTTTGGGTCATACCAGTAGTTAAATATTTTTTCGATTTTCCATATACATAAATATACATGTGTACGTAACCTTGTACTTAACACCTACCAGGGCTTTTAAAACTCTTTGCTTTTTCAAGTTCTCCAAGACTAAAAAATGAAAAAAAAATCACTCCAAAATTGAAAATATGTATCCTAAATTTATTGAAATAGATATATTATACATAGTATCCCCTTTCTGTGGTATTGGGGAATTAACCCAGGGGTTTTCTACTGCTGAGCTACTTCATAGTCCTTTTTTATTTTTTATTTGGAAATGGTCTTGCTAGATTGCTGAAAGTCTGACTAAGTTGCTTAGGCCGGTCTTGAATCTGCAATCCTCCTGTCTCAACCTTTCAAGTACTGGAATTACAGGTGTGAGACACCATGACTGCTCACAGTACCCATTTTTAATGGCTTATAACTAACGGCTACTTTTAGATGCTCAACAATGGAATGAAGAGCAATCTCACCTTCATGAGTTCTCCAGTCACTCAGAATTGCTCTAAAGAAGAAGATTCTGCATCTCTGAGATAACTACTCCTCATGGATACCTTGGCCCAGTCCCAGCCAGAATTTGTAGATGTGATTTTTCTCAGCTTTATGGAAATATAATTGACAAATTAAAATTGTGTATAGTAGTTCTATTTTTATTTTTTAAATCCCCCCATACTGTTTCCACAATGAATAGTACAGGCTCTCCATATCCTCACCAAAATTTGATTATTTGACTTTTTAAAAATATAGTCATCCTCAAGTGTATATATGTTTATAGCCACACAATTCACAATTGCCAAACTATGGAACCAGCCAAGATGTCCATCAACAAATAGATGAATGGATTACAAATCTATGAGATATGTACACAATGTAATTTTACTCAGCTATAAAGAACAAAATCATGTCATTTGCAGAGAAATGGATGAAACTGGAAAACATTATGCTAAATGAGATTAGTCAGTCACAAAAAAGTAAAAAATCATATGCTCTCCCTAATATGTGGAAGCTAGGGAGAAAGTGGGACATAAGAGGGACTCTAGACAAAGAAAGATAAACCTTAGATGAGCAAAGAAGGTGACTTAACTGAAGGTGATGGGGTGGGGGGGACACCCTAATGCACATGATGTACTTTCACAAACATCAAAGTCAATCACTAAACTGAACTTGAGAAGGAGGGAGTGGGGTGGGAATTGGGGAAGGATTAAATGAGAAATGTGTGCATGTATGCCTTTACCAGCTTGTACCTAACAAAGATGTATGATTACAATGCACCAATAAAAAATAAAATAAATAAATTAAATAAAAATATATAGTCATCCTGATAGATTCATGGTAATAATTAGTGGTAATTAGTGATGTTTAGCACCTTTTCATATACCAGTTGGCCATTTGTATGCCTTCCTTTGAGATATGTCCCATCAGGTCCTTTACCCATTTAAAAAAATCTAGGTTTATTTAGTTTCTATTGCTGTTTTTGTTGTTGTTGAGTTGCACAGGTTCCTGGTATATTTTGGATTTTAACTCCTATCAGACACATGGTTTACAAATATTTTCTTCTATTCTGTGGGTTGCTTTTTTATTTTGTTCATTATTTCCTTTGATCTTTTCACTTGGTTATACTTACAGATTTATAATACTGTCTAGTCAGACTTGATTTGCGGAAGACAAAAACTACTTGGAGAAGAAAAGAGTTTTGAAAAAGAGAACAGTGCTTCCATTGATAGAGCTAGACAGGCAGGCTGGAGGCTGGGTTTTAAGGAATGACTGTCATGGAGCCTCTTCAGAACTGCTTCCCTGGACGGTCAGGAAATAGGGCAATTGGGAATTTGACTTCAGGAACTCAGTCTTACCTGTACTCCAAGCCCTACCTCTCAGCAGCTATAAAGCTAGTGATAAAACACGAGAATTCCACTAGAGGGAAAAAAATAAATAAACCTCAGTGCCTCCACAAATCTGTTTCCCAGAAATAACAATAGGAAAAAATAATAAAATGTGGTCTCTAATTTCATGCAAGTACAATTTGATTGGCCAAATCCAATCACAACTGGACTCAGATAAAGGGAGTCCAGGAAATGGAAACTTTAACACTCTAGTGTAGTTTACTAGTCAGGAAAGTATATTAGAAGAGCATTTTTCAAATTCCATATTGAAAATTACTTGTGGGTCATAAAATCAATTTATTTAATGGGCCATGAAATCAATTGATTTTTGATAAAATGGAATAGAATATATTATTGTATCCTATGTGATAAAGTAGGATTGTTTTGTAAAGCCTTTTTTTGTCTTATTTATTCTATTTTGTGTACACACACACGGATGGATAGATAGATAGATAGATAGATAGATAGATAGATAGATAGAACATTATATAAAATGATCATATAAACTTTATGAACTAGGGCCAAAGTTTTTTCATATCCATTTCCCTGCATGAAGGGTAGGGTGGATTATGAACACCCATCTACAACTATCCAACATAAACCCAAGGAAAATGATATTATATCTTAACTAACTCTATCAGTTTCTATGGCAGCTGTGACAAATTTACTGTTACTTTTCTATAGTTAAAGAGTCCAAAATGAGTCTCAGTGAGCTAAAACTAAAATGTCGTCAGGGTTGTATTGCTTTCTGGAGGTTCTAGTAGATAATCCGATTCCTTCTCCTTTCCAGTTTCTAAAGACTGCCCCTATTCCTCAACTCCAGAATCCATAATCTCCTTTTCCCCACTTGTATCTAGATTTCCTCTTTCCTCTGATCCTAGAATCCACGTCACATTCACTCTCAATTCTACTCCCATCAGTGGGTTCCTCATTGAAAGTCTTTGCCCAGGAAAGGCAATTTGGTTTGTTAATTCCAAGAATACATGGGAGCCAGAACTCCCATCACTTCCAGCCTTCCTGCAGCCCCCTCATACTCTCTCTGGGGCATTGGCTCTTGTAAAGGCCCCTCCCAGTTTTTGCTACTGTGCTGAGAGAGGTCTGGAGCTTCCCCCGCTGGAAGGGACCACGTTGATTTCTGACTTCTCCAATTCTTTGCCGTCCCCACTCTCTCCTACATAGTGGTTTAGATGGTTTAATTCTTATAGCTTCATGGGTTTGCTGTTTGTATTTTGGAGTTTACGAGGTATCTCATTCCTCATTTTGTAGTTTTTCATAGTTTTTGTTGGTGGTAGCAGTCATGATTTTTTTATTTACCCTTTAAGCCAGAGGGGGTTCAGAGAGATTTAAAAACTGTGTCATCATCCTCCTGCCTTCTTTCTTATTATTTACACTTCACACAGGACTAACATATTATCTGTTTCTTATCTGTATCTTTTTTGTGTGGTAGTAGGGATTGAACTCAGGGTAATTCTACCTTCAAGCTACACCCCCAGCCTTTTTTTTTTTTTCATTTTTTGTTTTGAAATAGGGTCTTGCTATGTTGCTGAGGAGAGTCTCCCTACATTGCTGAGGCTATCATGGAACCTGCAATCCTGTCTCAGCCTCCCAAGTACTGGGATAACAGGCATGTGCTACCATGCCCAGCTCTTATTTATATCTTTTATAAGACCTCAGACTCCATATATGAAAACATATTTGAGAGCCACAATGAGATATACCATCTCACACCCACTTTGAATGGCTACTATTTAAAAGGGGAAAGAAAGAATACCAGAAAATAATAAGTGTTAGTGACGAGGATGTGAAAAAATTAGAACCCTTGTTCCCTATTGGTGGGAATGTAACATAGTACAGCTGTGGTGGAAAACAGTGTTGTGGTTCCTCAAAAAAATTGAAAACAGAATTACCATATGATCCATCAATTCCGCTTACAAGAATTGAATGCAGGTTTCAAAGATGTATTGAAACACTCATGTTCATAACACTATTATTCACAATAGCCAAAATGTAGAAACAAGCCAAATGTTTGGATGAATGGATAAGCAAAATGAGGTATATACGTATAATATGGTATTTTTTTTGTGTGGTACTGAGGATAGAACACAGAGACCTTCTACCTCTGGGCTACACCCCCAGACCTATTTTAATTTTTATTTGGAAACAGGGTCTCACTAAATTGTTGAGAGTGTTGCTAAGTTCCTAAGGCTGGCTTTGAGCCTGTGATCCTCCTGTCTCAGCCTCCCAAGTACTGGGATAACAACGGTGCACCACCATGCCCAGCTATAATACGGTATTTTTGAGCCTTAAAAAGGAAGGAAATTTTGACATATGTTGCAACTTGGATGAACCTTGAGGATATCATGCTAGTGAAATATAACAAACACAAAAAGACAAATATCAGATGAGTCCATTTATACGAGCTACCTAGAGTAGAAAGAAAGTAGAATGGCAGTTGCCAGGGCCTGGGAAGAGTTGCTATGTAGTGGGGCCAGCAGTTCAGTTTTCCAAAACAAAAAGAATTCTAGAAATTGGTTGCACAACAGTGTGAATATATGTTAAACTCCTGAATTCATACACTTAGAAATGGTTAAAATGGTAAATTTCATGTTATGTGCCTTTAACCCAGTGGGTAGCAGCACCACTCACCCAGCTTCTGAAGCCAGGGAGGGGCCTAGGAGTCATTCTTGGCTCTCCTGTTTCACATCCAGTCCTGTTGTTCTAGATAGTTCCAAAGCTGCCCTCTTCTCTTCATCAGTATGGCCATAATTTGTTTTCTTCCCTACATTACTTAGCTGTCCTCCACCATTATTTGTATTAATACAATCACCACACTTCACCCAGAGTGTTCTACACAGAGTGTTCTTTTCCTTAGAACTCCTAAAACAAACTCCTGAAACAGAGGTTACAGACAAGAGCTACATAATCTAGTCACTGTTTATCTCCCAGGTCACTTTCCTCGCCACTCCCGGGTCCTCCTCTCTCCTTCTCATCCAGTCGTGCTACAGATGTAAGACTGAATCCAGGTGAATCAGGAGCTCCTGGAGTTGAGAGACATTCTTACAGTTCAAGGCCATCGCTCTGCTACCCTCTTGCACAATTCAGCTCTAATCTTCATTAAATGCTTTTTGATTTGTGCTACAAAGTCCTCAGCCATGATTCACCAGCCTAGCAAGTACATTAATATCAAGAAAGAAGCTATAATAGGCTTTTAACAATATGAGTCCCCAGAAAAACAGAACATATTTCAGTCTCTGAAATGTTCGTCTTTTTAAAATGCAGTAATGAAAAGATAATTTGATCTCCCAGACATTCCAATCGCATTTTTCCATAATCTACTCTCTCGTGTTCTCTACTGGCTTTGCTCTCTCATATATTATTAATAAAAAATAGTAATAAAAAATCCATCCCTTATGTTCAACTTCACATTACTTTGACTCAGAAGGTTCCCTTTGCAATTTTGTCTTATTTCCTTAGGTTTTGTATTTTTTCCTCTTTCATTATCTTTCCATTAGTCTCTAAGTCCTCCCCTGAGTACTGGTGCCTCAAGGTTAATGTGCTTCACTGACAACAGCTAGGCAATTGTGTTTCTTGGCCTTTGTCTTTCCCCTCTTGACCTCACCGAGATGCTATGCTTTGCCTTTGGACAAGAAAAGTGAAGGAAAAATATATATCTAATAACTTAGGTAATTGCTTCAAATTGCTGGGCAAACAGAAATTCCTAAACTCAATAGTAAACAATATACTTGCATGTCGTTTCTTTTTTTCAGACACCACTTTGGTGAGAGCAGAGGGTTTATATTCAAACTTTCCACCGTCTCTCCCTAACTCCCCATTCTCAGAGACATGATCTAACCTCAAAATTCAACTCTAAATTCCATCCATTCAAACACAACTCTTCATCACTGGGTCTGACATTATTCAAGATCCACTATTTGTAACCATAATTAGCATTTCTATATAAGGTTGCTGCCATTTCCATAAACAGAATTTTTAAATTTTATCCCTTCCACAGCTAAAGTCTCCACTTTTTGTTTATATAGTAATATTCTCCCAGATATCCAGGCGCAAGTTATTTTACCAAGCACCTAACATGTGCCTCTCTGGTATGTGTTGTGAACATAGAAATGGAATATAATCAACCTCACCCCCAGCGTTTTCCCAGCCCAGACAGGAAGAATGACTAAATGGGACAGGTACCAAATCTGGAAGGGTTCACGTTATGATCACAGTTAAGTTTTCCCCACCATTCATCCTTGGTATTCAACTTTTCCTCAAGTGCTGCTATATTTTAATCTAATGTTTATAAGACTCATCAATGACAGTCATCTCCCCAACTTGAAGGCTTGGAGTTGTGTTTCCCATGTTCTGCATTAAATCAGTCTCAGTGCAATCCGTGCCTCTTCGGTTTGTTTCAATGATTCATTCCCCCTCTCCACAGTGCTGCTAGTTATCGCCTCCTGTCTTGGGTGTTCTAGCACCCTCTACTCATTGCTTCCACTTGTTCTAACCTATCCAGGGTATCAGACTGGACTTCCTCCAGCGCTGCTTTCCCACCACTCACTTACTCAAGAACCTACTGTGAAATTGATCCTATTCACGTTGCAGAGCCTTCAAGGGGTCTCCAATCAAGATCTTCTCTAGCTCACGAAGCTCATCTCCCCCAAACTAATGCCCCAAACACTTCCCAGTAGTGAAAACCAAGGTTCATTTCCAGACCTGTGCCTTTAATAAGCACCCTCTCCCCCGCCCCTAGCTTTTCTTAATCTACTCAAATTCTGCCCCATTTCTGAGGAAACGCCCAAGTTCCTTTTTATATACTCACTACTATAACTAAACCTAATTACTCTTCCTCTGACTTCACCCAGGTCTACTCCATACTCTCCAGGTCACCCAAGGTTCAAGCGATTTGATTAGGCATAGTTCAGTCTTCTATGCTGTTGAGGTACAAATGCTAATGAGTGTCATTTTATCTTTTTTGCTGCATACATTTTTTTGGCAAATCTTGGATATTCAATCGAGTAAAAAAAAAAAAAAAAAGAAAAGAAAAAGAAATGGTTCATTCTTGAAAACACAACCAATGATTTTGAGTTTAGAGTATTTGAGACAATATCAAGTATCTCCAAGTAACAAATGGAATCAAGAATGCTCTGCTCTACCAGCCCAGTTTTCAGAAAAATTATTACAGGAATAATTTTTCTGTAATAATTTCTCCAGCCTCCTTTGTCTCCTCTTTCCTTGCACCTTTAAGATTTTACCTTTTCTTCTAAAACTTACTCTTATTGCAGGACCCTATAAGCACGGTAATAGCAGTACTGGACAAAGAGTCTTAAGACGTGTGTTCTGATGACAGTTCTAATAGGAAGAGAAGTCACTTCATATCTATACCTCATTTTCTTTGTCTGCAAAATGCGAAAATTGAATTAGGTAATTTTCTGAGGTTCCTCCAAGTTCTAATATTTTTACATAGGATAGTATGATACACCAAATAGTAATAAATCAGCAATTAATAAATGAGTTCTAAGTAATTATTTCTTCTTAATTTAACTTTAATAGGCCTAATGCTGTAAGAAAAATAAATGAATGTAATTATAAAATTTTAGCAATGTCTTCTAGAGAAAGAATTTGGAAAAAAGGAAAGTGAATGATGAACCCAATAGATAGCTTCTTCCTGTTGAAGAACCTGGCTGACCACGTTTCTCACTCTATGGAGATAAAGTGACTATCAGATAGAAAAAAAAAAAAAGGCAAGGGTCAAAGGTTCAGGCATATAAAAACAAGAATTCAAAGAAACTCTTCATTTCAAGTATTTGTTGGTCCTAGCGTACCTCAGTGTTTTTTTCTGGGCCCAATAAATAGCACTATTGGTTGAGCAAAGATATTTCTGCACTTCTTTTTCAAGTTTGAGAGCTTTCTGACATGCCATGGAGGTTGTAGGAGCTCACTAATTATTGTTCCAAGGACCATGAGGTCTGGAAATTGAAATAATTCCTGAGTAGAAATGTCACAGCCACTTTTCTTTTTTCAAACATCAGAAAAGGCCAGTAAAAGCAGGTGTTTGGCCTCTAAAGATCATCCTCCTGAGAAGTCATAACCCAGGGGCTGAGTAATCTCTCCTGGAAATTGAAAGC
This sequence comes from Graphiurus murinus, assembly GCA_004027655.1. NCBI lineage: Eukaryota > Metazoa > Chordata > Mammalia > Rodentia > Gliridae > Graphiurus > Graphiurus murinus. Next base: position 20,543 of record PVLC010016002.1, read on the forward strand.
TTCAGTCACCTACAGGGGAGCACCCAGACCCAACATCCCGGCCTCATGGGAAAGGGCAAGGATGTTCGGTATTTCACCAGAGTGACAGGTCCAGCAACTGCACATGGAAGCCATCTTGTTGATCGGATATTTCTCCATCATTCCTTCTGTTCTGGTGGTGAGGTCATGAACATAAAACAAAGGAAATTATGAGAGAATATTTTCAATCAAGGAGCACCCAGTGAAGCATGTAATTAAGTGGTAAACTGTCGGTGATTGCTTATTGTATCTGCACAGGACAGGACATCAGTTTAATGGCTTTATATAAATGGGAAAAGACAACTTGGTAATTGACTGGTACAATGGTAGACGATGTAAAAAAGATATCTCTGGAGGCAGCAGGGCATCAAGTACAATCTCAAGTGTGCACAACACTGGAGGAAAATGTATAGGGTTGATTAGAAATTATGCTTTAAGTAATAAATGTATTTCAAAACAATAATTTAGCAGAGTGCATTGGCACACACCTGTAATCTCAGCACTTGGGAGGTTGAGACATGTACAGTAACTTAGCAAGACTGTTTCAAAAATTTTTTAAAAATGTTTAAAGGGCTGGGGATAGAATTAAGAGGTAGAATGTCCCTGGGTTCAATCCTCTGTACAACACACACACACACACACACACACACACACACACACACACACTTATAATTTTATGTAATTTACAAATTGGCTGATCTGATTACAAACTGAGTTCTTCTCTTCTGTTTCCAACAAGGAGCTTCTTTGTCTTCAATCTAGAAAAGTTTGAAGCAAGTTTCTCTAAACAACTTTGCAGAACCTGATACAGTGTATTAAAGGAGAACAGGAAATGAGGAAAGACCTCAAACCTGAGACAGGTGTTTGCCCTCTGTCTCTTTATAAACTTAACAATAATGCCACTTGGCCCTACATATTAGATCTCATTGTGACTCTGTCTCTGTCCGAATTCTCGCCACTGTGACCCAAGCATGTGACACACAAAACTTAGAGGAAGAAACTTATTTACTCATGGTTCTGGAGACTTCAGTCAGTTAACATACATAGTCCCTGTCACACAGGAGCTGCCAAGCAGGAGCTGGGGCTGAAGATCCACAGGGCATCAAGGTCAAGAGCAGAGCAACAGGTCAAGGAGACATGCTACAGCCGGGCAGGACCTGGACACACCACTGCACATGGCCACGTTCCCAGGGACCCATCCCTTCCAGCACTACCCTGCTTCCAAACATGAGGTCTGGGTGACATTTTAAATCCAAACTATATAACAAATTCCAAGGAACAGTGCAAGGTGTCTGAGAAGTTTAGAAATTTTATTGCATCTAAGTTTGCCTACAATAAATAATTGAGTGACTACGGATGATTATGTCATAAAGTAGAGGATTTGGATTCTTTGTAGTATCTCAAACTATAGAAAAAAAGGAAAAAAATAAAGTGACTTCAAAACCCAGAGCCAGAAAGTAATTATACCCTGATGATATCATTACAACTTCCCATTCAACTCAAGAAGCAGAAATAAAGTAGTCAAAGAGAATTTTGGAGAATTAGTCATGACAAAAGGGAGGGGGCAAAGATTGAAGCTATATACCATGGGGGTCCCTGATCTTTCTCCTCCACATCCTGCAAGACCACCCCAGAATTGACTAGTATTGGTCATATTGGGAATAAATTCATATATAATACTCATTTCTCATGAAGGGAACTTGGCAGGGCTCATATCTTCACAATATGATGAGTCAATCTTGTAGTAAACATAAGCAGAAAATGAACCAATCAGAAAACAGGAAAGCTGGGCATGGTGGGGCACGCTTGTGATCCCAGCATTTGGGAGACTGAGACAGGAGTATCCGGGTTCAAGGCCAACCTCAGCTACTTAGTGAGGTACTCCGCAACTTAGTGAGACTCTGTTTCAAAATAAAGAATAAAAAAAATAGGGCTGGGGCTGTAGCTCAGAGATAGAATACCCCCGGTTCCATCCCCAGTACCAAAAAAAAAGAAGGAAAGAAAGAAAGAAAGAAGAAAGAAAGAAAACAGGAAAGATGAAGATTGGAATAATTCCTAAATTATTCTCCCTTTCTTAATGACATCACCCCAGCTACTACATCTCCACAGTGGGGTAGAAAAAAGTGATGTCCACTTACAAATAAATAAATAATTTATTATGTGTGAGGCACCTTGTCCATTAATTACAAAGATGAAAAAAAATCATCTCTCCTAAAAAGATATATGCCTTATTAAGAAAATCAGACTATCCTTCCTGAAAAATGTTGTGCCTTGGAGTCTGTAAAAATCATTCTTTTGTTCTCTTCTCTCTTTTCTTTCTTCTTCTCTCTGTGTGTGCGTGTGTGCATGCGTGTGTGTGTGTGTGTCACTTGGGATGGAACCCAGGGGCATTCTACCTCTTATCTACAGCTCTAGCCCAATTTTACTTTTTTATTTTGAAATAGGGTTTCATTAGGTTACAGAGGGTCTCACTAAGTTGCTGAGGCTGGCTTCGAACCTACAATCTTCCTGTCTCAGCCTCCCTTAGTGCAAAGATAACAAGCATGTGCCACCACAGCCAGCTCTCACTCGCTTTTTTAAACTTTTTACAGCATCACTGTCCTTGGGGGACATCTTCTTTTAAATATTTCACTTATCACTGTTTTCTCAATGTACTCACCAATCTAGAGAACTAGAGCCCGACTATTAACTAATTCCTGTTTAACAGCATTGCACTTCTCTCCCAATACATTTCAGACCTTCTCTACATGACTGTTTCAAAGGTCTCTCCCTCTCAAAATGTCTAAAACAAATTACTTCCCTGTTCCTCCTCTTCCTTTTCTCCTCCCTACTCTCTTAGTTTCATTTCTTGTCTAGGGGAAAGCCATGAGACAGGATTCTGGTGCAAATAGTTATTTGGAAGATGATTCAGGAGAAACTGGTAGGGGATTCAAGCAGTGAAACCAGGAGGGGAAGGCAACCAAAAGGTTTAGGTATCTACTGGATTCCCACCAAAGTAACCAGGTGCTGAATCTCACCATGGAACTCTGGGTGCAGAATTCAAACCTCCAAGTAATCCCACCTACAGGCAAAGGTGCTAAAGACAGGTCTGCCAACCCCTGACAAACGATGGTTGAGGACTGTGGCCAGGATATCAATTTCCTTTCTTTCTCCTTTGTTTTTGTGGCCAGAAAAAGCTCTAGGCATTGGAAATGCAGTTCAGCTGTTCACAAGGATTACAAGTAGGGAACCAACAAGATCTGCTCCACTCTTCTGTATTCTGGGCTATGACACCAACAACCCCTGGTGACCACAGCTAGAAACCTTACAACATCCATGATTTTTCTTCTTCACTTCTGTTTTTCACAACTGATCGCAAATCTAGAATACTGGAGCCTGACTATTTATTAAATTCCTATTTAATAACATTGCATAAAGAGTTTATGTCCACCATGGTGTTAACTTTGTTTCACTTCCTCAATCCATTTTCTACTGTTTTAATTCAGTGCTTCATTACCTTTCCTAAAATATTGCCACGAATGGATTCCTAGTTGGTCTTTTGGCCTTTGGCCTGTTTCCAGCTGCCAGCAGTCATTCATCTTTTATACTACCCCAGGGAGACAATAAGAATATAAACAGCCAATGTGCTGAGTGCCTTCTCTTTCTGTGCCACACACTGAACTAAGCACATTGTGTGCACGACCTTATTTGATTCTCACAACATATTTATAGGACAAGTAATGGTTTTTATCCCCACCCTACAGGTGAGGTCACTGAGGCTTACAAGATTTAGTAAGACCAGAGCTAACAAGATAAGTGAAGGAACCCAAACCCAGACAGTCTGACCCCAGAAATCTGGTGCTTAAAAAGTGTAAGACCCCCTTTGTACTCAGATTTCTGTTTAAAATGCAAAGCCAATTATGCTGTCTCCCTGATTAAAGCCCAAGCCCATCAATGTTTTCCTACTAATGCTTTCACAATTAGTCTTAAGTGTGTCAAGATTCTGCATCATATACTGCCCTCAGATTCCCTTTCTAGCTTATCTTTCTCCACCTGTACTCACATATTAGTTCATAAACTCGAGCCACTAGGAACAGGAAGCAGTGTGTTTGATTAAAACATGGAGTACTTTGTGAAAGTCACAGAAGATAAGCCCGTGTCCGTATCACAGAGGCCTTTGAAAAAGCACTAGATCAAAGAAGCTATATATCCCTCTAAGAGTCATCTACCTGCCTGCACCATCAGTATTTCTGAAAAGGCAATCAGGACTTTTAACCTCACACTTGTCAAGAATGGCCTGAGCCAGCTGGGAAGCAGGCTGACCTATAAATTTGCTAACTGAGTCTTTCTATTCACCAGCAGGTGTTGTCTGGATTCCTACTGTTCCTTGGCTATCCTAACCCTCTGTCTCTCCATCTCTACCCTTCTTCCAAGGCCACTCAAACTGTTTCCTACCCTGTTAGGTCTTTCCTTGATCTTCCTCTGCTATGAACTTGAAAGAAGCTCAGTGTCTGTCAACCAGCACTGCCTGTATCCTTATGGTGTCATTTCATTTCCCTCTAAAAGTAGAACCTGAGTACATAAGAGGATAAAAGATGTCTTACATTTTACTGAATGCCCTTCAGCACCTAACACGTAAAAGATTTGCAACAGACAGCAGAATGAATAAGTTAGATGGCATATCAGGATTTTTTCCAAGCTTATGCCATTCTAAATCGTAAAGTTCTCACATTTTGAATGTATGTTACCATGTAAATTACACATGCCATTGTGGAAAGAACATTAAACCCTGAAGATCAACTAAGGTCTAATTAATAATAAGCAATAAGCTATATTTCATATATGAAAGTGACCACTATCAGTACAACAAACATGGCAAAAGTTAAATATTCACAGGTCTGGCCTTTATCAAACTAAGTGGTGTTATGGAAGGTTAATATTTTACAGGAAAATTATGTGATCCCTTTAACAGGATACTAAGCACCTGCCACACCCCCATGAGCTTGCCTGTTTCACCCTTCCACACTATTTTGTAGGTTAGACCTTTGGCTACAGATGCAATGAGGGAGCCCTATTTCCCTCATAGGAATAAAAATCATCAGTAAGTAAATTCAAAAATTGTTTTCATGAAAACATTCATTTCCCAATGCGTATTCAAACCACTATTCATACTGTTAACCCCTTGCGTATTCAAACCACTATTCATACTGTTAACCCCTTCATATCAGATGAGTAAAACTTCTCCCCACCCCAAGAGAAATGGATGAGTATGGAATTACATTTTCAACCTAGAGCCGACATTTTATGATCAACATGGCCAGGGGGATTATGTTACAGTAGAAAGCATATATTTCTGCTATGAAACATTACACAGCATAGAGGTGAGAGACATAGGAATTGATCCTCATTAAAATGATGGTATTAACCTATGACTGAAGATGGAAAGTGGCCTCCCCACCCAGTAGAGAGGTTCATTGATGAGTTAAAGGAAGAGGCTCCTGCTAGTCAACTCCCAGAACACTGAGGCATAATTAAATCTGCACCAAGTTTCCTTGGCTCAAAATCAATTTTAGAGAAAATTGTATTTCAGTGACGAGAGCTGTAGTCTCTTGAGAGGCTGCTGCTATCGTAAACTCAAATATCAAAGGGCATATTCAGCTAAACCCAATAGGCAATTCTCTTTCAAATTATGCATATGTAAGAACAGTACCCTACATCTTGGCATGTTACATGGAAATACCATATTTCGATTTCATAAAAATTCTGTGTTCTAGTAGAGTAGATTGTGTTGCATTTTACATACTAGGAAGCTCAGGTATAAAGAGATTAATGTGAGTCTTCCAAAGCATATAGCCATATTGTGATCTTTAACTTAGATCATCTGGCTCTGAGTCAGGAAATAAAAAAGAGCCTTGGATTCTCTAATAAGTAAAGTGGAAGTGTTACAGGAAAATGTATTTTTCCCTATCACACCATACTGCTTGCTTCATCTTGTTGCTAAATGGTTAGGTTCAAACATATCCATCTCACTTTAATTTTGTTCATATCTGTGACTAGCTCAATCTCAGAGGACAGAAAGGGAAGCTAAAATGCTCCTGCTTCAAAGTAAGAATTTTATTGGTTCTTTAAAAAAAGGAATTTTTTTTTTCGGTACTGGGGATTGAACTCAGGGGCATTCTACCCCCGAGCTACACCCCCAGCCCTATTTTTTATTCTTTATTTTTTTATTTATTTATTTATTTATTTATTTATTTATTTATTTATTTATTTATTTTGCGGTACTAGGAATTGAACTCAGGGGCATTATACCCCCGAGCTACACCCCCAGCCCTATTTTTTATTCTTTATTTTGAAACCAAGTCTCACTAAGTTGCGGAGTGCCTCACTAGGTAGCTGAGGCTGGCCGCGAACCCGGATCCTCCGGTCTCAGCCTCCCAGATGCTGGGATTACAAGTGTGCGCCACCACGCCCGGCTAAAAAAAGGAATTTTTATTTACTTTCATTTACTTGTGATGAATATACTTTTTATTTTTCTAATATAATAGTAACTACTAATACAAAAAATGCTTAAAAGTTTTTTTGAAATTTAATATTATGTCATTAAATAATAATTTTAGCCTCAAACACCATATGACATTCATAAAAATAAGAAATTGAAGAGGAGGCGAGTATAAGAATATGTGAAGAAACTGTTTTGTAGGCTGTTGCCAAATACAGACTGAAAAATTGCTTTGAAAAACCTAAAGATAGCCAGTAGTGGAATGATGTATGCCTTTCAAATAATGAGATATATTAAAGTAAATAAATCACAGATGATACAGAAATTCTTTCTACATATTCTTTCAGATATAGAAGTTCCTTCTAAACACTATTTAAAAATATTAGCTATTGTGTAATATGTATAGAAGCAAGTTTTACCCATGATCCAGCAACTTCATTTCTAAAAACCCGAAAAAATAATCAGTAATATCCAGCTATTGGAAAAGATTGGGAAAAATCTATCCACATGATCAGCTATCTAAATGGAAGACCATAAGAATGTATCTACAAGAACTACAAGAACTATAACTAGACTAAGGGGCCACCTGGCTGCTGCACTTTAAGATTTATGATTGAATTTCCACCAAGACCATACCTCCTAAGGCCTTCTCCCAGCTAAGGACCCAGGAGACAAGATGCTAAGACAGACCCATTCCTAGTTTTACTTAAATGCAATAGGATGACAATGTAAGCCATGTCTGGCTCCCTTCCTATTTTCTCTTACACAGGCACTTATAATAAAATTCTTGCAAGTTTAATCCTATCTTGGCATCTCTTTCTTGGAGGACCCAGACTAAGACTCATAAAAACATATTTTAAAAATTTAATTATCTTATGATCTAATTTTAAGTTAAATGCTCAAGAAATATTACATGTTTTAAAAGCAAGATGCAAGCTGTATGCCCAAAATGAACTAGATATTGTGGGAAAATAAAAGAAAAAGACACATTCATATGAAGATGCATGGATAATAAATAGAATGAATAGAAATATGCCAAAGTGTTAAAAGTAGTTGTTTTTTGAATAGTGGTCTTATAGGGGGTTTTACTATATATTTTTTCTGAGTATTCTGAATTCCCTAAAATGAGATTATTTTATTTTATAATTTAAGATATGCTATAAACATCACAACTGAACAAAATATAAATTCATGGAAAAGTAGTCAGAATACAATTTGGCTGAGCATTAAAATAAAAATGGTGAGATTGAGACACATATTGCTTTCCTAAAATATTTTAGGGCATTTTGTTGGTTGGTTTATTTCAAACTGGAATCTCAAAGAGAAATGTCAGCTCTTGATTCCTTAGTACTGTCATGAATTGGGTTAAAATCACTGTTTTTAGCAATAGACACAAGTAAACTGTCTATTGCATAGTTATGAACCAATGTGCCCCTACTGAAGGAATCTCTAAGAAAAGACCTGAGGACCTCGTGGTTCTTTTTAAGAAAAAGGAACTCTTCTTTATTTGGCAAAGCAGGGTATTCTACCAAGGCTTTACTTCAATGTGAATTATCTGGATCATTATTTCTGAAAGCAAGAGAGAGAGGAGGGAGGTGGTGTTTTGGGGTTTGGGTGGGTTAGGTATAAAAAATAAAATTTCACTCTCATGAGAACAAAGATAACTTGGGAGTGACTTGTGAGAAGGCTTCTGAGGTAGTATCTGATTTACCTAGGAAAGTGGTACCATCAATGAATGATGTCTGTCTCAGTGTGGAAGGGAAGGTATTTGTCATCTTTGGGTCTAGGGTCACAGGATAAACAATGCACCACACATTTAGGACTTTTTCTGTCAATATATTCTATGACTTGTAAAAACTGCATTTAATTTCCTGTCAGCCTATTCTTGATCAAAAGCATTAAGCTCTATGTTTTATTAAAACTAGGTTGATTTTGAGACTGGTTTGTAATACAACTAATGTAGTTGACTAATAAGAAGTTAATGATATGAAGTAGATTATTATTGGTTGTGCCTATAAATAACCTGAGCGTCAAGAGTATTTGGATATTAATGAGCTATGTTTTGGAAATTGATCAGTTTTATGTAGGAAGTTGTTTGCATACTGTCAAATTTTAGTAAAAATACTCTGTAAAACTAAAATGATCATGGTAATATAAGTTGCCATGTTACACTTACACTACTAATACTTTTAAGATAAAATTCATGCATTGTTTTGCCTACTTTTAAACCAAATGTGTTCACATATTGTGATTTGAAAAGAATGCTACTCGTAGCAGGGGATTCAGAATGAGTTTTGTAAATTATTATAATTCATAATGGATCTGGAGGTAATAGCATAAAAGACAAAGTCAGGGTAAGGATGCCCAGCATTTTACAGTGTGGGACCAGAAACAGATGGGGGACTTCTTGACAATGCAACATCCTGGCCCTCACTATCTTCTCAATCAAAATATCTGGGGGCTAGGTTCTAGAAATCTACATTCTTAACAAGCACACCAAGCAATTCTTCTGCAGACAAATTTGATAACCACTGACCTAAACTTTTGAGAGGATTTTGCCACTCACTCCTGGGCACTCCCCCTGTTGCCCGCTACCCCATTATCCTCAACTAAAAACATCAACAGCACGGAGAGTGTTATCTATTCCAGGCCTAAGTCTTTAGATCAACTTGTGAAAAACAAGTATACTCATTTTTAATCATGAACATCAACAATCTTCTCAAAAGGCACTGTTAAGCTGGGCAGGGTGGTGCATGCTTGTAATCCCAGTACTTGGGAGGCTGAGACAGGAGGCTCACAGGTTCAAGGACAACCTCAGCAATTTATTGGGACCCTCAGCAACTTAGCAATACTCTCAGCAACTTAGCAAGACCCTGTTTCAAAAATAAAATAGGACTGGAGGTAGAATGCCCTCGAGTTCAACCCTCAGTACCAAAAACAAGCAAACAAACAAACAAACAAAAAACAATTTAAAAAGTATCATTAATATGTTCCAAAAAGTTTGGAATGATGCTGCTGGCAGCTTTGCTTAAAATTGCAAGTTCCCCAATTCTTTTTATGCATTATGATTCTACATAACAGTGGGATTCATTGCTACATATTCCTACATGCACATACATAATTTGGTCAGTTTCTTTCCCCCAGAACCTCTCCTGCCACCACTGCCCCCTATCTCCTTCCTCTACGGTTCCCTTCTGTTTTCACGATATTTGGCCTCCTTTATTTTATATGGAACCTCCCTACCTTCCATATATAAAAGAAAACAAATGATCCTTGACTTTGGGGCTTATTTTGCTTAACATAATGCTCTCCATCAAATTCCTAGATTCTTGCTTTCTTTCTAGGATGATCTATGTTCTTTTGAAGACTGTGGTATATTTCACAATCGATGTGAAAACGGCCTCAGAAACATTTCCATCCAGACAGATATAAATCATGACTGATAATTTTTATAAATCAAACTTAAAAGTAGTAGTAGCAGTAGGGGATAGAGTACTAATAGGTAACAATTGGTTGTATTGAGTGTTTGTCCTATATCAAGCCCTGCTTATTTACATTCAAATATCCTGGATTTGCATGATAGATGTCTGGATTGGACATTTAGCCTCCTCTGAAGCTTAAGCCACCATTTTCTCATAGTTACTGCCGTGTTTTACCCAGCCAAGCAGTGTTCTTTCAAATCTTGCCCCTTACTCATTCCCAGGCAGCAAATATGGATTGTAAGGAAGCCTTTCACTTTATGGAATCACACTTGAACTACAAAGATTTTTAAAAGATATCACACCAGCAAAGCTAAAGAAAGATTCCCTTAAAAGAATGTGTCAATTAAGATGATTTATGGCCTTGATCATGCAACACGAAATGCCTGTCTAGTATGATTGCCATAACCACAGGTGCACTGGACTCCAGAGCTGGGCCCAAATCCTCTTTTTGTCCAGAGTCTGGTGAATTTTCTGCTGGCCACTGCAGAAAGGAAAGAGTTGGTCCTTTGCCACAGAGATAAAGTTTATTTAAAGTTTGAACATATACTAGCTCTGGGAAAAAGACAGATGGCTCCATAAAATATGCGCTAAAAAGCAGTCTCTAGAGTCTTTTGAAGTTAAAAAATGTGAGAACTCATTGGTGCCATTTGGCCCCCAAGGTTATGAGTCTGTCAGCATTTTGGTTCCTAATTTCTGCAATGCTTAATCCTTTTGGGGTAACACTTGTGTCCTACATCATGGAAAGGGAAGATCTGTCCAAACAAGCTTTTAAAAATATGATAATATTTGTATTCCTATGAAAGTCACATTCATTTTGTATCTGAAGTAAGATAACATGCTTATTTTAAATGTTTTTCCACCTTTAATTGTGTTATGTGGTGAGAGGTGTGTATTTAACACATTGACTTTAACTGGGAAAACACCTCACTAATCCTCTAGTTGTCTCTAACAACTCTGATAAACAAATTTTGAGCTGCCTCCAGAAAAAGTATCCATTAGACCTACAGAGAGTTTTCAGGCCCAATGATAGAATTAAAGACAGAACCAGGGTCTGGAATGAACTCAAAGCCAGTGGTAAAGGCAGCAAACTCATCATCAGGAGTTCTGTGCCTTAGTCTGCTGTTAACCAGTCATGTGCTCCTAGGTGAATTTGAGGCTAAATCCAAACAGGCTACCTTCCAGCTCTCTGAGGATAGACTGCTGCTGTAGGAATACATGTGGCCAACTGCCAATATTACAGAATGCTTGAATTCCATCCTCAACCCATCCTTTATTACTGTTCAGCAGTATTTTATACCACTCTAGAGAAGGAGTTTGTTTTGGTGCGTGTGTACGTGCATATGCATGTGCATGTGAGTGTACGTATGTGTGTGTGTGTGTGTGTGTGTGTGTGTGTGTGTGTGTGTGTATTACTGGGGATTGAACCCTGGGGCATTCTACCTCTAAGCTACACCCCAGCCCTATTTTATTTTGTTTTGTTTATTTGTTTTGAAACAGGGTCTCACTAATTTGCTGGTCTTGAACCTATGTCCCTCCTGTCTCAGCCTCCCAAGTACTGAGACAGGAAGTGTGGACTACCACACCTGTCTGAGAAGGAGATATTTTAAGAGTTTAAATTAAAAGAGAAAGATGGGCTGTAACATTGAATAAGATATCCCAGAAAACCTTGGTCACTATTCTGATGCATAAAGCTCATCATCTTCCGCTATCAATTTTGAGGCCTATTGTCTTCCTGGTGAGATATCTCAACCACAGGAGCTCTAAGAACAGGTGTCAGATGGCTGCACATCCCTGAACCCAGATGTACAATTAGGCTAATTTGACTTTTCCTGGGGAGAGAGTCTATTGTTTACTCAATATTCCCATAAAGATCATGACCAAAATTATTTTTAGGTTCAGTATAAAGAAAGGAGAGTGATATATTATTCCTACCCACCTGGGGGATGGTCTATGTATCTTTGAGTCTACAGTCCTATCCATGTGCTATATCTGCAATACTATAGACACTCAAAAAGAGCTTCTGGAATGAAAGAATGGATTCATGAATAAAAGAACAAATGCACAAACTCCATTTGGGAATGAGTTGCTGGGCACTGAGGCTGCCTCCAGTAGCACAGCTCATCAGAGACCTCAGTTCCTCAAATGAGCCACAGTCTCTGCTTGCCTATAACAATTTGTGAACATCCTTCTGCTTTTCTTTCTACTAGATATAGTGCTTATTAGTATTGCCCATGGCCAATTAACTTCAATGGAAAAAGGAAATCCATCATAATATTCATTTTTCTAATGGAAAAGTTAGAAGCAATCTTCTCTGAAATAAAGATGCATGATGAAAGACTTACTGGAATCGAGTTAAAAAGGAGAGCACTATTTTCAAGCCACCATATTTGGGTCACAGGAGTTAATACCAAGCCAAAGACACTTGTCCATCAGGCCATAAGCCAAGGCCTTTTGGTCTTCAGTCTGCCATAGTTTTGAGGGTCCACTGAACTGTGACTGCTTTGGCCTGTGCTCAGCACCCAAGAATACAGGTGTCTTTGGTATATTTATAGCAGTTGCTAGTCCCGCTCTGGTTTCCTTCCAACCAGCAGCTGTCTTTCTCACAGAGCCAGAGCTGATGCTTAGATACGCTAGCCATGTTCCAGCAGGCCTCACTGCCTCTCCCTACTCTTCAAAGATTCCTAGTTCTTGTAAAATAGAAAAAAAATGAAAAATCCAAGCCCTAGCCTTCCATCTTTCTACCCCCCAACACAAGTTCACTGGAGATTCCATACAGAAGCCCAGGAAGGCTCCTGTTGCTTCTGTGAAGATGCCCTGGGACTTGTGCTGCAGGATGACTGTAGAAGCTACAGAGCATTTCTACTTCTTATGTATATACTATCTTTATTTTTAATTACTTTTATTTTTAACTGATCCATGAGAAAAAAAAAAAAAAACTTGTATATATTCCTGGGAACTATGTAATGTTTCTATACATGTATATACTGCATAATAGGTTAAAAAAATCTATCTCCTTAAACATTTATCACTTCTTTATGGCAAAAAAACATTCAAGATACTCTCTTCTACTTTTCTGAGAGATACGGGATACAATCACTATTGAAGTCATCTTACTGTGAAGTAGCGCACTAGAATTTCTTACTTCTAAGTGCAACTTAGTACCTACTGATTAACCTTCTCTCATCCTTCCCTCTTTCCTACCCTCCCCAGCTTCTGGTAGCCACCATTTTACTTTTAATCTCTCTGAGATCAACACTTTCAGATTCTACTATGAGCAAGATCATGTGGTATTTGTCTTTCTGTGCCTAGCTTATTTCACTTAACATAATGATCTCTAGTTCCATCTATGTTGTTGAGAATGACAGTATTTTATCCTGCTTATGGCTGAGTATTTTATTGTGTTTATGCACCATAATTCCTTGACTTAGGTTATTTACATTTCTTGGCTGTTGTGAATAGGATGTAATGAACACAAAAGTGCAGATTATCTCTGATTTACTGATTTCAGAAGTAGGATTGCTGATCGTATGTTTTTAATTGTTTGAGGATTCTCCATACTGTTTTCCAGAATGGCTGTACTAATTTTTATTTCCAACAGTGTGCAAGAATTCCTTTATCTCCACGACTTCACCAGTACTTTTTATCTTTTGTCTTTTTGATAATAGCCATTGTTACTGGAGTGAGATAACATCTCATTGTGCTTTTGATTTGCATTTCTCTGATAGCAAACATTTCTTATATAACTGGTGGCCATTTATATGCCTTCTTTTGATAAATGTCTATTTAGATCTATTGCTCAGTTTTTGGGGTTTTTTTTTTTTTGTATTTTGTTTGTTTGTTTTGTTTTGTTTTGTTTTTTTCACCCATTCCAATGTTCTGAAGCATTTCCCTATGTTTTCTTCTAGTAGTTTTATAGTTCCCAGTCTTACATTTAAATCCTTAATCCATTTTGAGTTGATTTTTGTAGCTAGTGAGAGATAAAGGTCTAGTTTCATTCTTTAATATTTGCATAGCCAGTTTTCTCAACATCATTTATTGAAAAGACTGTTGTTTTTCCAATGTGACTTCTTAGTACTTTTGTCAAAAATCAACTGACTGTAGATGTACGAGTTGACTTCTATGCACTCTATTCTGCTACATGACTTTTTAAAAATAACTAAAGCTTTGTTTCCAGAGCAGATTTACCTTGAAGTTGGGCCTTAGGCAGCAGTGTTCCCTACTCCACCTGACCTGAGCTAGGCCTGAAGGACACAGCTCTTTAAGGACCAGGAGATGGTCAGGAATCACAGGATCCAATTATGGCTTGACATCAGTCTTTCAGAGACTCTTTTGCTGTCTCTATGACATTCAAGGATACTCACATTACCTAGGTTAATTCATCTGTTTGGAGACCTTTCTACTAACCTCAGCTCAGCCTAGTTTACCTTATCCTGCCTAAATTACTCAACAGCCATTTGTTGATCACCTATTTTGTGCCTATATTGTATTCTGCATTAAGAATTTAAGCCAGGTATGATAGCACATGCCTAATCCCAGTATTTGGGAGACTGAAATAGGTGATTCAGTTTTGAAGCCAGCACATGATAACTTAGAGAGACCCTATTTCAAAATAAGAAATAAAATAGGGTGCAGTTCAGAGGTGTGGTTCAGAGGTAGAACACCCCTGGGTTCAGTCCCCAATACTACACACAAAACAAAAAAAAAAGTCTTTACTCCAAGGATTTCATAGTCTAAAAAGACAACAAGATAAGTATGGTTTAAAGAAAAGTTTATTATTTTAAAAAGTATTCTATTAGTTTAAATTGTTCTTAAAAATATTGGCCATTGTCATTCATTAGGCAATAGAGAGAATAAATGATGCAAAAAATAGAAATGAAAAGGCAAAATTATCATCATTTGAAAATGATGTGCTTATATAACCATAAGCCCAAGAACAAAACTGGAAACTATTAGACACAATGAAATAATTAAGTAAAATGGTGGTTATGAAATTAATTTCCCCAAATAGATTGTTTTCTTATATGCAAATAATTGACAAGGAAATGTAATTAAAATATGAAGTTGCTAAAAATAAACATAAGTGTCTTGGATCTACATGAAAAAACCACTTAAAACTCTAAGAGATGCAATACCAGATGAATAAATTAAAAGGTATACTTATTCTTGTAGAGGCAAAATAAATTTTGTAAAGACATTGATTAACCTTAAAATAATGTGTACAATTGATGTATTACTACTAAAAGATCATGTTTATAAGTAATCTGCCAAATTGTGAAACATGTATGAAAAAAGAAATTGGTTTGGACACAGGAGCAAACCAAGAGATCAGTGAGAAAAATCTGAGAGTTCATAAATAGATTATGTATATTTTTTAATCTGGCACACAAAAAAAAGCAACAGCATTTCATATCAGTGGGCAAAAGATATATTATCTTTGGGGGGGAAAAAAGGCCCAGCATATTGCTGAAAGCAAAAATAAAAAGTTACTATCTCACTTCTTCGACCAAAATCAATTCAAAATGAATCAAATATTTGACTAAGAAAAACTATAAAACTTCTAGATAATAAAGACACAGATAGAAGTCCATGGGGGCAAATACTGTGTGTGCACATTTGATGATGGGAAAATGGAGGATGAGGAGAGAAAGAAAGGGTAAAACACTAAGAAGCAACAATTAATAGAGAAAAGTCAAGATATATTTTAAAATGGACTTCTGGTTTCAGTCAGTTGACATACAAGGAACTTGTGATCCCTTCTCCAACTAAAACAACAACAACAAAAAAGCTGAACAAACTGAACACCTGGGACTCATGAAAGGACTGAGTTTGCAGGACACACTACCAGCCTCCAACCTGAAAAAAACAGGCAAAGCCAGGGAGTCAC
>PVLC010016003.1:0-34769 GCA_004027655.1 Graphiurus murinus
ACCTGACCTCCTTGAATTTTCACTTGACATTTGCTTCATAGCATAGCAGACTCATCTCTTTCTTCTATCTGTGCAGATAATGGCTCTGTCATATCAGGAATATCTCCATAGGGCAAGACTCCATGTATGTACCATGTATTCTGATGACAAGTTCTGTATAATATCACCACAACAGGTGGAATACTGTGCATATCTTCTTTTTTGCTTTGAAATTGTGGAAAAATAAATGTAAGTGGTAATAACTAAATAATAAAGAGCTCATAAGGGGATTCCATATCTCTACTGCCTTAAAATTGTGAGGATATACCAAACATTTTTATGAGTAGTTAGATTAAGACCCATGTCAATGCACTGCCTTCATATTAGGAATGTTCATCTTTTTCCATCATAAATACATTTGTGTAAGTTTAGGTCTCTGTTCAACATGGAGGATTGCCTTGGGAAATGCCCGCAGATTTATCATAGTTGGTCAAGGCCACCAGCATCTTCAAGATTAGTGCTGTGGCATTTAATGCCGCTTCCCCAACTTTTCATCATGAAATGTTTCATCTATGGCACCCATAAAATTACATCTTCTAGACAAACTTTTAAAATCATAGATAAAGATTTGGTTACATTTTTCTTCTAGGGTTCTTAAATATCATTATTTTCTTTATGAAGAAATTGGGAGATGGGGGCATATTCTTTCAGCTATTTCACTATGTAGTATAGATAATATTAGGGATTAAATTCTGTCACTTTGGTGTTTTCTCAGTATTTCTCCAAAACATTATAAAAAATGAGTTTTCTTTTTGTTGGTGTTTAAATCACCCGATAAGCATGTTTGTCCATTGAAATTAGAATCTTTGTATCTAAAAATTCTATGATTCTGACTATCAAATGCTTCAACATTTATTTCTTCCTTTTTGCTTAACTTACATTAAAAGATATACTAAGAGAATGTAGAACATAATGCTTTTGCACTCAAGAAAGTACATATCACTGATGATATAAATAATCATAATATAAATATAAATGGTGATAATAATTGTTTAAAAGTCTAAAATAATGTACCAAAGCTAAACTGATTTATAGTGACATTTTCTATCTTATTTAATATAAAGTGTGTCATACAATAAACACAATAAATAAAATTGTATGTCCAATTTTGAGTTCACAAAGGTTATGAAATGAAAGGAAATGATTATAATGATATCAGTGGCAGCATCTGTTTAGAATTTAATCGTATTATTATCAACTAACCACATGGTGAAAAGGGTGTAAATTTCCAAAGTCTCAGAATGTTTTACATTCATTCTGTTGGAGGTTCAGTGGTGGGGGAGATATATTTGTTTAGTAAAAATATTTGGCATTTTAAAAGATGCTAGAAGAAAATGAAATAGAGAAAAGAACATGTCTTACTCATTTTCTAGCAAATTCCATGGTCAAAAGAATTATAAGATATATTAAACTAATCAAGAAAAATAATTTATTTCAATGTGCAACTTTTCTATTAATATCCAATAAGTTTGGAGTATAGGAACAGTAGGGGGGTATACACCCAAAGCAAAAGAGTCCACAATTTATTTTTAGTTTTCAGTTTTTCTCTCTACATTTATCATGCAATATGTCTTACTAAATTTATATTTTTTCTTCTGTATTGACAACTTAGGTACTCAGCTCTCAGAAAATCAAAAGTCCCATTTTGTCCCATGTCATAGATTTTTCTGATTAATCCAAGCAGAATATTTTTGAAGTTGAAATAATTTCACTGTGTTTACATATTGCAGCCAATCTGTTTCAATGAATCTATTGGTTACTAATGAATATAAAATGATATTTGTTTTATGTCTTTTTACTGGTGCATGTTAGTCTGACATCATAATGTAGTTCAGAGTGATAGTGACAGACATGCACACAGAATTGGTGACCTTCCTCCCAGCTCCTTCCGTACTCTCTCCTCCTCACTATACATGATCTGAGATTGAGATTTGTATTCTCCTATATGTACATAGCCTCAGTAGAAAAGCCTCCTTTGTTAATTGTCCCTCGCCCTCTACCTCCTTTCCCTGGACTACCTTCCTTGCTCCACTAGGGTTTCTCATCCATTATCTGAAATCCTTTTCATATCTGAATTATTTCTTAGAGAGAAAATATATGACCCTTCACTTACTTGACTAGCTAATCTCCCTTAATATAATGTTCTCCATATCCATACATCTTCCTGCAGAAGACTTGATTTTTTTTCTTCTTTGTTGCTGAGTAGAATTCCATTGTGTGTGTATTCCATAATTTTGTAATCCATTCTTCTGTTGATGGACACCTGGGTTGTTATAAATATGAGTATACATGTATTACTAAATAGTCTGATTTCAATAATATTTGGATTAGGAACTTTTAATATGCCAATTATTAGGGAAATTACTACTCTCCATTTATTGTATCCAGACATTGCTACCTGTCCATATTTTATGGTATTTACTGAAATCTTGTTTAAAATTATTTACTATTTCTTCAGGCTTGAAAACATGCAAATTTCTATATAAATTAGCATAGATGATCTTATTTCCCAATAGTATTGATCCAGTTATTGACTATTTTAAATGTAGTTATGATCTGTATCACATCTTACTGTTAATGTGTGTAAACATTGGACTGTAATAACTATTTAATAAAACAGTATACTCAATTTCTATAGTTACAAGTCTGCAGTTTATTGTGTGTTTTTTTTCTATCCTTCACTTAACACTTGTGCTTGGTAGCAAATTTTTATAGTTGCTGCATTCATTAAGTTTATTTTGTCATTGAAGGGTTTGTTTTCCTCTTAATAAATTCTGTCTGCATTTTTTCAACATTAAAGTCAATATTTATGTGATGTGTACTATTCAGAAATGCTTTCTTCTCCATGTTAATACAAACTATGTTTTGTAGTGTTGGAAATTAGTTTATATATTTTCTTTGATTAAATCTAATTTTAAAAATAGAAAAGAGGAAATTTATTAACGGATAAGATCAGAGAATATCCTGCCACTTTTATTGAGATTTAATAATTTTATGTAATTTTCTGACAAGCAATTTTCAGTATATGTTTTTAATGAGATACTATAAATTAAAAATGATTGGTAATTCCAATCCTTGAATAATGTTAGTGATCATTCTTCAGAAGTCAACAGTAGATGAAATTTTGTGAACCCCACACATTTGGAAAATCGCTACTTCTAGGAGCTTCCGTTCAGATGCTGTGCATGATGATTTTCTGTCAGATAACTTTATATTCTAAACTGTAATAAAACTGTAGAAGTAGCCAACATTTTGGCATTTTATAGAAAAGGATGATGAAATAATATTTTATGTAATTAACATTAATGTCATAAAGAATTAGAAGTCTTCTCAAGTAATTCATTTTGTATTTCTGTCATCTAGTACCTAATAAGTCTACAAAATTAAATGTTTTAGATATGTATGTATGTTTATATATACATATTTATTGCTTTACTTAATATATAGTATGCCTTAAATAAGTTGCATTATAACAATAACTTTCATTTCATATTGAATTTTATACATGTTCTTTTAGTTAATATGCTTAAATTAGTCTTTAAATATATTCCCAAACTAGGCATTTATTAATAATTCTTAACCATGATAGGCTAAATATTGACTCATTCTCATAAAAAGCAATTGAATATGACAGAGATCTAGCCCAGCTCATACGAAATCAAAGAAAATACACCTTCAATATCACTTACTTGTCATCAACACACCAAGTAATTTGAGAAATATCTTCAGCAGAAGTTGTATTTCTTTTTGATTGATGCAAAACCAATGAAGTAGAAAACTGTCTCCTAATGCACTAACTAGTATGAAAGCATTTTTCTGAGGATAGACATCAAAGATGAGAGTACAGATTCAGTATTTCATAGGTGGCATTTGGAATATTTGTATTGTTTGAAAAATCCTACTGTCACTCTGATTTCTCCTTATAACAGGCAGAACTGTGATTCATCACTGCCATGAGAAATCAATATATGCAGATAGAATAGTTAGAGAAGTAGTGTAGAGCAGATAGATAACTATCAACACTCAGTAAGTGCTGTAGTTCTCAAACTCTGAAAGCAAGATACTGAATCTGAATAGCTAATCTGAGAGTATTTTCAGAACCTTTGCAAGATCACCAGATGTTTGAAGATTTTACTGCTGAAGCTTAATGCAAAACTAAGAATCATCAATAAATGAGAACAGATAAAACAGTCCACAAACAGGGTAACTTACAGTTTCATTAAAATAATCACTAGTCTAATTAGTAAATGGCCATTAAATATGTCTGCTCTGTTTAGTGTGGTCATATTTAGAATTTTAATAAAACTAAATGATTATACAAGGTCAAATATTAAGTAGCTTTTCAGCAAATTGACACCCTTAGCTAGAAAATTCTTCCAAAATATTTTAGACAAATATAAATTTTTTCCCTTTTTATGTGTCTGTATTTACGTTTAGGAATTACCTTTTCAACAGTGAACACATTTGCTTATTTAACAAATGTGTCTTAGTGTAGAAATATTGCAAAGGAAAGAGTATGAAGATGAGTCATCTAGCTCTCTCTTATTTTACATATTTGTAAAAAATGTGTTTTCATGACTCCAGAAAAGGATCATAATTTAATGAAAATACGTCTAAGTATTAAGAGTGTGTGTATATTTGTATTTTTAGTTTCCAAGTACTTATTGTCTCCATAAACATAGGGGAATAAAAAGCCAAACTACTTATTCCCAACTGATGGAAGAAGTAAAGGTGATTCATAGCACAAAAATGTCAATCTCTACTCTGAGTCTCTAAGAAGGATGTCTGCATCCTCTTTGACTCACGTACTATTTTGGGGGAGTCAAGGAATACTTCGGGTAAGTTTGGAGATTGATTTGGAGCAGTTGGTAAATTTCACTTCCCTTCTGTAGCCTTGGGTATGGACAGAATCAAACAGCTCTCATTTGTCATGAGAACCCAAGCATCCTAAACTAGACCCTTCTTTTAAGATATGTGGAGGCAGAAGGGTTGTAGACAGTCTTATGTAGCTTCTTTCATCAAGAAACCACACAGGAAAGCAGCCATTTCAGTTTCCTAAGGATGCCGCAGTATTTAGCCAATCTGATAACAATTCAAATTCAAGTCATCATAGTTATGGAGATGATAGATGTTATGGAAAATTTGTAACTTAATTAGTTGTGTTCAGTGTTGAGCTGATTTCTCTTACCAACTGTGGCACCCTTTAACAATACAATATGGACTTTCATGGTAACAGAATGGTGACTCCAAAGTGAATCTCGAGAAAATAGAGAAGTCATTTGAATAGGTGGAGGGGAAAAGAAAAGGCCTTAATAAGCTTCTAAGACAGCTTATATATTTGACAAAATTCAAAATTCTGAAGTTAATGCAAACAAAACTTAGTGATATATTTGAGTTTATGTTTTTTCTTTGCTTTCCTGTATTGTAACAATCTTGATTACTAAATTTGGCATGGGAGTATGGTCTTGCCTTTTGTAAAAACATACTTTGTTTACATGCATAACTGATAATTCAGTATGACTACAGTGTATGACTACACTGTATATATTGATATTTTATTAGCATTGTTTGCTGAATATTTTAAATACTCATTTCTTCATACTAAAGTCTTTATAAACTGAAATACCTGGAATATTGTCTATTTCCTACATGAAACCACAATACAAAGACACCACAAGTTCAGGGTCAGTATGACTTGGTATTTTTCTGATTCTACTCATATTCATTCATCAAATATTTTCAGGTCAATTATCTAAGTAAGAATGTTTTGTAAGGGATATTTTTTTCATTATGCTGTTAATTTAGTTGAAAGTAGCTACAATACAACAAAAAACATAAGCATTATATTTTTAAAAGATTAAAGTTCATGCATATTATATGTAAAAAAAAGTCCTCATTTTAAATTAATTTCCTCATTGCGAGCTGTTTATGTCTAAGTGGGGCTTTACTGTGTGTGTGTGTGTGTGTGTGTGTGTGTGTGTGTGTGTGTGTGTGTGTGTATGTGGTACTGGGAATTGATCCCAGAGGATTCTACCTGAGTTGTACCCTTAGCCCCTTTTTTTGTTTTTTACTTTAAAACAGGTCTCACTTAGTTGCCCAGACTGGCCTCAAACTTGTGATTCTCTTGTCTCAACCTCTCAAGTAATGGGATTTCAGGCCTGGGACACTGGCCAGAATGGACACTCTACTTCTAAGCAAATAAACATAGCTATCATCACACACTCCATGAACTATCTCTCTCTCTCTCTCTCTCTCTCTCTCTCTCTCTCTCTCTCTCTCTATATATATATATATATATATATATATATATATATATATATATGCACCCCATATATATGGAGGTGTTTATTAATATATTCATAAACATATGAAGATGTTTATAAAAAGTAACAATGAGAGTGTTATTTTATACACTTCATTAGGTATAATTAAAAATTGGAACAATTGATGATTCAGTACAAAATTAAACAGAGATAGGCTTTTAGGAATGAGAGACAGT
Organism: Graphiurus murinus; assembly: GCA_004027655.1. Taxonomy (NCBI): domain Eukaryota; kingdom Metazoa; phylum Chordata; class Mammalia; order Rodentia; family Gliridae; genus Graphiurus; species Graphiurus murinus. The sequence continues at coordinate 6,539 of PVLC010016003.1, forward strand.
AAAGAAAATGTAGTTGCTCAAAATAAATTTTATGTTATAACAAAATTATATGTTGAATTGCTCATACATATTCATATATATGTACATACATATATGTATTTATTCATTTAATGACTTCAGAGGAGACAATACATCTTCCTTATACTTTTATTGGTACATTGTAGCTATATATAATAGTGAGATTCAAAGTGATACATTCTTACATGCATACATCATTTACTATATTTCCCTCCACATCCCACTCCCCTCTCCCTTCCTCCTTCCCATTACTTATTAGTGAGGTCAGTAGAGATACCTTCATATATAGACATATCTTACTGCATCTTAACCAGACCATGAATGCATAAGTTAAGAAGAATACATTTTCTAGTCTTTCTCATATAGATACATCTAAATAACTAGTTCTAGTTAGTAGGAATTTCAAAATGATGCAGCATAATTCATTAACTGTTTCACATACACACAAAAAATGTTGCATGTGCATATTTTTCTCTATCCCATTTTGTGGAGATTTTATTGAGTTCCATTAAAGATATCAAAGATATAAGGAAAGCAGCTATTATCTCTGAATCACTTCTTGGAGAAATCCTGCCTTCTGGAAATATTTATACTGAATTTTACATGAACAAGAGCAAGTGTGTGTGTGTGTGTGTGTGTGTGTGTGTGTGTGTGTGTGTGTGCTCATACACAAAAATTTTGTGTGGTTCATTAGAATAGCATGTTTCCTCCTGATTATTACAGTATTTATAATAATAATTGTCTAGGTATCCTGAAGCAAATAAAAATCCTCCCTATCCCCAGGACCCAGGAGCTTTCCAAAAATTTGCTGCTTATGGCAATATATTGGTTTTGAATTCATTTTTATGTAGACTTTTTAAATGGTTATAAAATAAGCAAAAAAGAGATCAATTTCTGTGCCTTGGATGTGTCTAATTTATTTCCTATTTTTGCTTGGAGGATGGTAATGATGAGGTAAAAATGCCATATCAGTTTTTACAATATTGAAATATAATGATTTCACTAAGAGAGAAAGTGAGGAATGTTGTCACAAAGTGCAATAAACTTTTAAACTGAGGGTTTTTTATTTCAGTTTTTGCTCTTAAAAAAAATACCAAATGTTTACTTAATTGGCAAGAACAATAGAAGATGAAGCATGCTAAACACTCAGATAAATGTGTGGTTTTTTTTTTCTCAGTTGGGAAAACAAACAAAATTTCATTAGACCCAACAAGATCCAGAGATAACAATATACTACTTTATTTTTAAAAGTGCATGATCTTAGCAAAAAAATATAGAAATGCTACAGAATGGAAACATCTCCTCAAAATTTACTATTTTCTTTGAAAATGGATTTCTGAAGTTGTATGATTGCTTTATTACAAAGAAGAAAGAATTTCAATCATTTGTGTATCTGAAGCAGTTGATACAAAGGTTTCCTAGATAGATTTTGAGTTATATAGTAATCTATATATAAAATGCATTTTATTATTTTTGTGTTACAGCATATTATCAATAAACTGTTTTGTTCTATTGTATGTCCTTGATTTTTAAAAAAAGACACTAGTAAATATTATTTATTTTTAAAAAGAGTCTGTGTGTAGTGGGATGTAATAAAGAATGCTGTAAAATAATTATACTTCTGAATAGGATGGAATTGGTATCTCAATGACAATCTGTCAATTACACCTGCATTTCTAATTGGATATGGTTTTATATATGTCTTGTTTCTTCAGGGGAACAGTCTTTAGAAACAAATATATATATTTCATATATATATATATATATATATGTATATATATATATATGAAAGACTGGAGGTAGCATGCTGCTTGGTTCAACACCCAGTATCAAAACAAAACAAAAACAAAAACTCAATGTTTATGTTATTCCTACACATTTACATAACAAATTAACTTACTTTCAATACAATTTAAAATTATAAATTGTTCAATTTAAATATTGTACCTGAACACATGATTTAAATACAGTTCTAATAACCTGTCCCAACAATTATCTACATTTAGTTATAAACCACTTACATAATTAGTAATTTTCCATATCAATATATTACAAGTAACATTTGCTTTATACCCTGTAATATATTAATTTCTAAATCTTAATTCTGAACCTTAATATTGAATATATATGTATATCATATATTATATATACGTATATTTTTTTGCAGTACTGGGGATTAACTCTGGGGCATTCTATCTCCGAGCTATACCTCCAGTCCTATTTTTTATTCTTTATTTTGAAACAGGGTCTCAATAAGTTGTGGAGGTCCTCACTAAGTAGCTGAGGCTCACCATAAACCCATGCCTAGCTATATTTATATATTTTTGAAACAGGGGTTTGCTAAGGTACTGAGGGTCTCCCTAAATTGCTGAGGCTGACCTTGATCTTCCAATCTTCTTGTCTTAGCATCTCATGTACTAGGATTATAGGTAGTGGCACCCTACCTGGCTAAGACACTGGATTTCTTACCCCACCCCACCCCCCAAAAAAATTCCTCCACTCTGTGGGCTCTCTGTGTAGGTTCTCTTCAGAACAGAAGCTCTTCAGTTTAATGCAATCCCATGTATTGATCTTCCTTAGAGTTGCTTGTGCTTTTGGGGTCTTGTTGAGAAAGTTTTTACCTATGCCTATGTGTTGAAGTATTGGCCATATGACCTCTTCAAGTAGCTGCAAGGTCTCTGGCCTGAATTCCAGGTGTTTGATCCACCTTGAGTTGATTCTTGTGCAGGGTGAAAGTGGAGTTTATTTCCATTTTCCTGAATATGGCTAACCAGTCTTGCCAACACCATTTGTTAAAGAGACTATCTTTTTTCCAGTGTATATTTACAAGACTATGGGATATGTACACAATGGAATTTTACTCAACCATAAAGAAGAACAAAATCATGTCATTTGCAGGGAAATGAATGGCATGGGAAAACATTATATTAAGTGAGATTAGTCAGACACAAAAAGTAAAAAAAATCATATGTTCTCCCTAATATGCCGATGCTAGGGAGAAGATGGGGCATAAGAAGGACTCCAGATGAAGAAGGAGAAATCTTAGATGAGCAAAGACATTGATTCAACCGAAGGTGATATGGGAATGGCGGAAGACCCTAATGCACATGATGTACTTTCACAAACATCAAAATCAGTCACTAAACTGAACCTGAGAAGGAGGGAGTGCGACAGGAATTGGGGAAGGGTTAAATGAGAAATGTGTGCATGTACGCCTTTACCAGCTTATACCTATCAAAGATGTATGATTACAATGCACCAATTAAAACATAAATAAATAAAATAAAGTTATGAGATATAAAAAATAAAAATAAAGTTATTATGAGTGGAAATCAAAAATAAAATAAAATAAAATGCTTCACATATGCAAAAAAATAATTATTCGCTGGGCGTGGTTTTTCATTATAACCTACATGATACAGTATATTTCAAAATATTATTTCTTATGTACAGATTTGGTTCTGTTTAGCATAGGATGAAAGATGGCAATAAAATAGCATTGGTAAATAATAAGCATTCTTCCTTAATGTAGTGCTTTTTACTGAAATATCAAAAATGGTTCACCAAAATATTGCTACACCCCATTTTCCTGACAAGTGTAAATAGAAAAATGTGTAGAAGTCCTCATTTTTTTCATATAATTTATGGGCATATGTGTGTGTACCTATTTTATTTAAAGGTATATAAAATTCAAATAAAATAAAGTTGTTGAAATGGAATCAGAAAATTAAGTGAGCAAAAGTGTAGTATAAGAAATAATGTGTAGCCGGGCATGGTGGCGCACGCTTGTAATCCCAGTAATCCCAGCATTTGGGAGGCTGAGACCAGAGGATCTGGGTTAGTGGCTAGCCTCAGCTACCTAGTGAGGCACTCCGCAACTTAGTGAGACCCTGTTTCAAAATAAAGAATTAAAAAAATAGGGCTGGGGGTGTAGCTCGGAGGAAGAATGCCCCTGAGTTCAATCCCCAGTACCGCAAAAAAAAAAAAAAAAAAAAAAGAATGTGTACAGGAGAGAACATGCAAAAGGAAATTGTAAATATGAGAAATTATTTAAAACTAATTCAAAAGCAATTTGTAAACCACTTATGTGTGAAGGGTAGGTAACTGATTTAAATTTGATAAATTCAGTAAAAGCCAAAGCTGATTATTTATATAATTCTTAATATATAAAATAGTTTAACTTCTCTAACTGAAAATTATTTTTTTCATAATAAAGTCAAAGAAATTTCATTCACATAAGCCCATAGAGGATATTAGACAAAAAAGGATGTATTTCATCGTTTGCCATTTCACTTGTAGTTACTGATTTTTAGGAGTTTATAAATGACCACCAGGTATCATACACAATGGCATATTTCATTATTTTTATTTTTCTTGTTTTTAGTTGTTATTGTTTGGTGTAGGTGGGTGGTTGAGCAAAAGACAGACATCCATCAACTAGGGAGATGGATAAATAATGTGTACTTCAATGTAATGTACAAATGCAATATTGGACATTATTGACAATTAAGTTAGATATACCAATACGAAGAATATCTTAAAAGTACAATTTGGAAATGGAAAAGGAGAAAGTAGCACAAGATTAGTAAAAGAGAATGTATTTTAAAAATATTTACCAGTGGAACCTGGTATGGTGACAGCACACTTGTAATCCCAGTACTTAGGAGACTGAGAGAGGAGGATCACAGGTTCGCAGCCAGCCTCAGGTACTTAGTTAGGCCTTCCATAGCTTAGTGAGACCCTGTTTCAAAATAAAGAATAAAAAATAAGACTGGAGTGTGGCTCAGAGATAGAATGCTCCTGGGTTCAATCCCTAGTAACACACACACACACACACACACACACACACACACACACACATACAAGAATATATTTACCAATGGATATAATTGGTTATATATGAAACATGATATCTGTAAACCATGGCTAAAAGGAAAACAACATCAGAGAAATTTAGAAATGAGGCTCAAAATAATAGCAATATGTCCATACGTATGTGTGTGCGTAGTTTTATTTGTATGTATGATAAGTATCTGTCTTCACAATAATATGTTTTAGTAAAGCAATCATAAAATTTATATATTTTAGAATACTTCTCAGTATGCCTCTACACTGAATGTGAATTATTTGTTAAGACTGAATACATTCACTGAAATAAAAAGCATTGTAACAAAAACCTACCTAATTTGAATGATCTATGAAACATAAGAATAAATGAATCTCCTCTTTCTGTCAATACAAATAAATTAATGCAGACATATACCTGTTAAGCATATTTCTACATAATGAAAATAAATAATACATTTGAGAATGTATGCATGTTAATTTTGTATTTGAGGAGGACTAGACAAATACTATCTAGGCTATGTAATACATGAGGTAAACAAATATATGTGAATATATATACATACATATACACAAATACATGTTTAAAGTATGAAACAAAATAGATGAAATTATAGTGTGCTGAATTGCCATGTGTAGACATTATGAAATGACTGTTATCATCAACCTAACTTGCATATTTATCACCTCACATATAACTATTATATTGTCATAGTGAGAACATGTAAGAGCACTCAGCAGACTTCAAGTGTGCAATGAAGTATTGTTATCTATATTCACTATGCTGTAAACAAGATCTTCATTTCTTGATATTATATATATATATATTTATTTATTTATTTATTTATTGTTTTGAAACAAGGTCTTGGTAAGTTGCAGTGCACTGACCTCAAACCTGTGATCCTTATATCTCAGTCTCTCAAATACTAGGACTACAGGCATGCACCACTGCACCTGGGGCCAGATTCTACCAATTTTACCTCTAAGTAAATAATTTATGACATATCAACTAAATTTGTTATGCCTTGTGTCTTTGCTTTAAATATATTTAATGATGACCATATGGCTGTTATGCTAATTTATAGAGCAAAATTTTTAAGAAGTCCAACAAGATGTGGACCTTCAACAATTTTGTTAACCATGACATTTTTATCGTTTTGACATTTTTTCTGTATCTTTGCTCTATATTTATCATATACTAAAAGTTATGATGATGACCATTATTCTTGTTATTTTCTCTAATTTCTCTAGTGCTATTGTTTTTATATGTAAATTGCAAGAAGGCCATTAAATTCACCTTAAATAATATTATGATTTTTCTGTTTTATTCAGATTTTTATTTACTGTGCTGTGCTTAGAAACTCTTTACTGAGTTAAATGGTCTGGAAAGTATTAAAATCAGAACAAATGCTAATAACCCTGCTCAGAGAAAACAAATAATGTTACCCTTTGTTCAGATCAAATATAAAATAAATTTACACAAGGGTCTTGAAGAAAATCCCACTGGTAAGGTCAGGCCAAAATATCTGCTTTCTGTTTCACTAATATATATTATTCATGAAAATAATACATTCTCTCTATATATTATCTAATTATATTTTCTTCAGAAATTGCTAATATTTGGAAGCTATTTTCCAGGTTTCAAAATGGAAACAATAAAAACCTTCCTGGATTACTAAGAAAATTGCTGTAAAGAATGCATTTTTACAATTTTAATACATTGGTATAATTATAATAAAGAGTTTAAGTAAAATATAGAAAAATGAAAAAAAACTTTGGGTTGCACATTTCTGTTATTTGAAAATTCTATTAGGAGATTTTTTTAATTCCTCTAAAATGGATGTTACTTATTAAATTTAATCAACTGGAACTTTTGATCACTGTTTAGTTCTTGTTTTTTATTTGCTGGAGAATAATTCACTCCTAATATTTTAATAGTTTGGCAATTATTAAGGTAAATCTAGTTTGAAAAACCACTTGGTATCATAAATGAGCACTTCCTTATTTTTCAGTTAACAAAGTAACCTATTACTTATATATCATATGTTATTTTCTAATGCCAAATACATGTCAATATCAACTGCTATCAATAAATGTATCAAATGTACCAAAATAATATTTTAATAAAATTGTGTAATATAAGTCTAGAAAACTTCCAAGTTTTTTTGTTGTTATTGTTGTTGTTGATGTTTTAAAGAGTACTTCTGTTCAGGCACAGTGGCACATGTCTGTAATCCCAGTACTTGAGAGGTTGAGACAGGAAGATTATAGGTTCAAGGACAGCCTCAGTAAATAGTGACACTGTCAGCTATCTAGCAATATCCTGCTTCAAAAACAAACAAATAAGATAAATAAAAAGGTCTGGGGGTGTAGCTCAGAGGCAGAATGTCCCTGGGTTAAATCCCCAGTAACACACACACACACACACACACACTTACAATCCCTAACATGTGATGCTTGCTCATTACTATTATGCTGCGTGTTCCACATGACATTACCAAACATAGTTTGGAAGACATATATATTATCAGCTCTCAAGACTTCATAAGTATGCTTATGTTTTAATTCAATGAATAGCATAGTCAACTTTCTATTACTGTAATAAATATTTGAGACAAAACAGTCTTTGAGAAGTAAAGGTTATTTTGGCTCATAGCTTCAGAGGTTTCGGTCCATGGCTGGCTTTGAGCTTGTGGTAGCCTGGTCCATCTTGGCAGGAATATATGGCAGAGTAAGCCTATTCACCTCCTGGCACCAATGAAGTCCAGAGACAGAGAGTAGGGGCCGGGATCCCGATATCTCCTTCAAGAGCACACCCCCAATGAGCTAAGTACCCTTCTAGGCATGTTTCTAAAGGTTGCACCACCTTCCAGTAGTAGCACAGGTTTCAATTATGCCTTTAACATCCAAGGCTTTGGGAGATACTTGTTCGAACTATACTATGCAGGTATTCCTAGTGAATTCATTCCAATATTACATGTAATTTCATTGAGTTGAACTAAATAGCATGCTATATATCTACAGCTCCTTGGCTACACAAATGAATACACACTTTTATGTAAATAAGAGAATTTCCAAGGCCTTTTTGAAATTGTATTTACATAGTTAATGAGATTTAAAATGAGTTTCATTGCCAATAATCTCTAGAGGAACAATATTTTAATGTGTCACTTTGAATAAGCCTCTTCCAGACACAGTTATACACTGCATTCTCTAGTAATTATGTCTTAAAATTAATATTAATAATTAATTATAGTTTTGTAATTTATATCAGCTGCAAACACATGCTACAAGGCATTAGAGATTTAGTGATTAGATGATTGATTACATAGATTTCATTAGAGACCTATGATTATATGTCATTTTTTTGCCTATTTTAATAGTGTCTCAATCTCCATCTATTCTAGTGTTCTAATTATAGGATAATCACTGTATTCCCTTTTGAATCTTGAAAGATTTTAATGTAACTTTAATAGTCAAATTAAATCAGAAAAATAATTCCAGATTCCCACTTTTAATATAATACTATGTTTCCTTAAAAAGTAATTTTGATACCCAAATTGCATCTATTTTAAGACTGCAGAAGCTACTGTAAATATGAAAGGCAACAAAGGATATATATTTATAAGACTTATATTTTAAATATAGGAATATTTATATTTCAATTTATAATACATATAATTTTTTATATATAAGAATTTACAAGACTTGCTGGAACTGGAGGGCTCTAATGCTGAAGTAATGAAGCAAATAATTCTCAAAAACCAGGAAGTTGTTGCATTTTTAAAACATTTTACTTGAAAGTAATTTTATATTTACAGGAAAGTTGGAACATAAGGGTTCAAATAACACAGAGGTCCTTCACCCAGCTTCCATTAATAGTGACACTTTCTACAATCATTGAACAATTGTCAAAACAATGAAATTAACATTGATAAAATATAGTTATCTGTTTTTCAGATTTTGTTTAAATGTTGCCAGTTTTCTCACTAATGTCCTTTTTTTTTTGTATGATTAAGAGTTTAATCCAGGATTCCACATCATACTGATATTGACATGCCTCCTCTCCTTTACTGTCTAGATATTCTTTGAGCTTCTTCTTTGTCTCTGAGACATTGTCAGTTTGAAGAGAGTGGGCAGAAGGAACCTTAATTTGTGTCTTCCTGATGTATACTCACTATTTTACTGAGGTGATGCACTGTTATCGAAGCTAGAACAGAGCCAGTACTGATGTGTATTATTACTGGCAAAGTTAACTACTTGCTACAATTTTAAAGCACCTGTGAGAAGCATCCACGAACTGCTTTAGTTTGTACCATTATAATAACTGATGCCCAGGAGATCACTAGAAAGCTGTTGTTAATTTCATATATGTCTACAACTAGGTTACATACACCTCCAAAAAATAATGGCATTTCTTTTTTTGTGTTACAAAAGTGACATATTTCTCTCACTGCACTTCTAACAGAAAATCATACAGGTAAGACAAAATTTGGAGAAATGAAGCTGCTACATTTCCTATATGATATAAAGACCATCTGTATTAGGGAGTGGTAATATCTATTTGACAATTGACAATTTCTACTTACATACTTACCCTATCTATAAGGATTTTTGTGTGTGTGTCTGTGTGGTACTGGAGATTGTCAGCAGTTCTCTACCATTGAACTACACCATCTGCCCTACTTTATTTTTATTCTATAAACAATTATTACATATAAAAATAGTATAATGTAATAATACATCCTAAAATAGAAAAATCTGAATTAACTCTTATAATATTATTCAAACACTAAAAACTGTATTATGAAATTAGCATTTTGACAGGAAGCATCAATGAGAGTTTGATTTTTTTTTTTTTTTGGCAGTACTTGAGATTGAACCCAAGGTGTTCTACCTCCCCAGCCCTTTTTATTTTTCATTTTTGAAACAGGATCTTTCTAGGTTGTTAAGGGTCTCGGTAAGTTACTGAGGCTGTTCTTGAACCTGAGATCCTCCTATCTCAACTTCCCAAGTACTGGGATTATAGGCATATATAGGTGCCACCGCACCAGTGAGAGTTAGTTATTAATAAGAACTAATTGCATGAAAGTTAGCCTCAAAAATTAGATGATTTATAGTATGTTGTGCATTTTGCTTTAGTTATTCTGAAACACAGAATTAAAATTTCTTTTCATATTGAATCTAACTGTGTGACTCAATAATTTAGGGAGACAAATATTTAGTTACCAATGATCAGAGGTTTGAATCTGTCCTAAGTTAATATTTTTATTCAGGATTATCTTCTTCACAGAACTTTGGTTACTATGTCTTAGATGTGTATCCTTTAAAATTTAAGTGTTGCCAGTGTGATAGTATTAAGAGATGAGGCCTTTATGAGTTGACTTAAACGTGAGGGTGTCTCCCTTGTGTTGGGATCAAGACCCTTTTGAAGGAGGTTTCCCACACGTATAGGTAGCTTTCCCTGCCTCTTTCCACCATGTGAAGGCACGGTGCTCCTGCCATCCAGAGGCTGCAGCACTCACCAGACAACCCAACCCACTGGAGCTTCACCTTGGACAGAAATGTAAGGAATACATTTTCAATCCTTATAAATCTCCAGTCTCATATATTCTGCTCTTACATGAAAAATGAATTAAGACACTTTTAATTAAATATATATTATATATATGTGCATATATATATAGTCACTGCATTTATCATTCAATTATTCTTCAACTTTAAAATATGGAAACATTCTATACTTTCGTATATACCTTAGGCAATTTTCATTTGTAAGGAAAAGTGTTTATTTCAGTTCAGTTCATATATTTGTATCAGAAACATCTTGATGTATTAACCTTTATTATGACAGTTTTACATCTACAGTAGAATCTGTAAATGAAACTTAACAAGTTCCCCAGCTAACATCCTGATTTTGAAAGTGAATGTGAATCTTTGTGTTTTTTCCTCAATGGTACAGAGCATGTTTGGGTTACTCTTTGACCAAAGGCTACTACACATGACTACATGTAAGAACGTTTTGCCTTCAGAGTCCACAGTTTTGCAGGAAGTTTGGAATCCAGAAGCACAGAAATAATTCTTCATGAACACACCCAAAGAAGAAAATATTGATAATGACTGCTGACTTTTCTGTCATGTTTTTTACTTGCAAAATCAGAGTACATGCACAAAAGAAGTGGATTAGGGATGTTAAGTATCCCACAAAGTGCAAATTCAAGTCCTGAAACTGTTCCTCCAGGAACAGCAACCAACTACCTCAAAGGGGCTGCTCTGACCAAATGCTATGTTTGGCGGAAGAAAACAGAACTCTTTCGCTGTTGCACCAGAAATACGCGCACTGTTACAACTGTGTGCTATTCACTTCTTACCTTTTTTCCCAAATCTATGTCTCAGATAATGACTTGACTGATTAAACCCAAACTCAGATTCAGGGTAATCTGGAAAAGGGGCTTTTCCGCTTCCTACTCTTGTATGGTAAAACCCTAAACACAAAGAAGGTATTTTGAAAGAGATTGGATGATTCCAGATTACCCACCACGTCTCTTGCAGCAGCAGACCACACCCCAGAGTAGATGCAACTTGCTGTTGGAGGGAGTGAGAAGTGGGAAGGGCAGCAGGTGTCCCCTAGAGAAGCTAGCCAATTTGGAAGTGATTCCAGAGAGAATTTCAAAGGTACAGACAGTTTTCCTTTCTCATAGCAAGTTCCCAAAAGAAATGCTGGCATTTAGCAGAAAAAAAAATGAATAAAAAAGATGAACCACCGGGCACAGTGGTCTGACATTTCAAAGTGTGCAGAGGGCTTCAGGTAATTGTGAGCTTCTCAGAAGTATGATAAAATACAAACATTGGAGTTATTAAATGTTTCAATGTGTTGACTCTAAGGCCTCAGGAGTTAAAGAAGTAACTAATATCATATTATTTAGGAATTTGAATAATTTGTTTTAGTATTAAATCTACTATTAAGTGGCTTTTCCCTTATGCTCATAATAATAATCAAAATTAATATAAATATGGCACTTATTAATATTCTCTCGTAGGTCAAATTTATCATTTATAATTACTATCCTAAGGATAGTATGCCCCTTGACGAATATTTTCTATATCTCCTCTTTTCCTGTGATCGCAGCTTTATTTAAAGCTCTCTTCATCTTACTTCTTGAACCTATTGCTAACAAATTTTTCTATTTTCAGAAGTGGAAATCTATTCTCATTCTCACTTTAAGGTGGAGAACCTTTCTGACCTCCATTACCAGCCTCCAATTTTTGATTGTGCAGTTCAACCCTCTCTTGATGCATAGTTCACTACATCAGACAAGAAGATGGTTCCTTTGTGTTTATTAATCATGAGATTACTCTGGTTCATGTCTTCTCAGCTTGTTTACATGCTGGGCCACTCAGATAGCTGTCTTAGATTGTAATGTTTTATTGAAAAAAGTGCCAATCTGACCTTGTACAGAATTGAGCCAAGTCAGATACCTAATTTTTCAGGCAATTAGAGTTACTGGCATATTGTTCTCAACCAGACTCTACAGCCTTTCATATACTAAGAATCCTGAAGCTTGAATGGTTTCATAAAGATACTTCACTTTTTGAATAGGTAAAGTTTATCTTTGATGTATAACTAATGTGTCTGAAAGGTGCTTCTAAAAAGGATCTCTAACCAATTCAGAGTGCCTGATTTTTCTTAGCAGAGAAACAGTAGTGCATTCAAAAATTTCAAGGGGCTTTTAAATCATTTAGAAGGAGAATAGTTCTAAGGTCCCTGGACTTACTTTAAGACTAAAACCAAAACTAAAAGCTGTATTGAGTCATATGCAAAAGAATAAAATAAATGGCCTCATCCCTTAAAAATTGCAATGCAATAATAAAATAAATTTTTAAAATGGTATGTCTTTTTGGATAGCCATTTTTCCTGAAACACTCAAGAGGTCCTGAAAATGCTCATTATTTAGCATTTTCTCTTTCCTCTTTCATATTTACTATTCTTTAGTTCCTTAACATTCCTTAGACCTCTTTCTGTGAACTAATCTGCACACATAAACTTTTTTGTTATATTCTTCCTCATATCTCATCTAAGAGCAGAAGAAAAACAAAAATGGAAGAAGTGGGGTTGTAAACACACACACACACACACACACATATACACTGTACAGAATTGTATACTATTAAATATTTGGTGTTCATCATTCTATTTCAAGTATGAAATTAGACTTATATGCAGATTTTTCATAGTTGCTATTTACATTTTTGTGTGTATGGTATTTGGGATTAAACGAGGCATTCTACCCATGAACTACACCCCCAGCCTTATTTTATATTTTATTTTTTGAAACAGAGTCTCGCTGAGTTGCTGAGGGCCTCACTAAGTTGCTGAGGCTGGCCAAGAACCCGCAATCCTCTTGTCTCAGCCTCTCAAGTACTTGGATTACAAGCGTGTGCCACCATGCCTGGCTTGTTACTTTTTATTTCATATCATTAATTTTCAAAATGTCATATCATTGTTTTTTTGTCAGTGAGAATTGAACCTAGGGACATTCTACCTTTGAGCTACACTCCAGATCCCCCTATTTTAAATTTTTTATCTTGAAACTAGGTCTCACTAAATTATGGAGGCTGACATTAAACTTAATATCCTCCTGTTTCAGCCTCCCAAGTTCTGGCATTAAGGACATGTATCACCATACCACTGGTATATCACTTTTTAAATGAATTATCAAGGACTGAGTGCTTATGTATAATTATAGTTTATAAGTATTTATGTTGCTTATTACTGATTCTTACTTTCATTTTGTATATTTCATCAACATTAAATTTAAGCTTTCAAAACCTAGAAACTATTTGAATGTCATAATTTTAAGAACTATTTACTTAAGTTCATTCAGAATAATTTCTTTGAATATTTTTAAGGAAAATAAGTGATTTTTTTAACTTTTCAATATCACTTGCTATGTTGATACGGATATTTAAAAGGTTAAATTATTTCCTTTGATATCACAGTGATTGGAAAGAATGTTAAAGTAGGTATGTCAGAAGAAACAATGATATAAAATGATTAATAGAAATTGCCTATTCTTAATATGAATTTATTATATTTTAGCTACACATAGAATTATAGATGCCTTAAAGCAGCAATTCTAAAACCTGCTTTATCCTCAAAACTGACTTTTGTTTTTCTGTTATAGTAGAAATTACTTCTTTATACTAGCCACAATGGCTTGAATCCAAGATTCCCCATATATATATATATATTTGTTTGTTTCGGTACTAGGTATGGAAACCAAGGGCATTCTACCTCTGAGCTATACTCACAGCCTTATTTTTTGTTTTTTTTTCGGTACTCGGGATTGAACTCAGGGGCTTTCAACCTTCGAGCTATACCCCCAACCCTATTTTTTATTCTTTATTTTGAAACAGGGTTGCACTAAGTTGCAGAGTGCCTCACTAGGTAGCTGAGGCTGGCCGCGAACCCAGATCCTCCGGTCTCAGCCTCCCAAATGCTGGGATTACAAGTGTGTGCCACCACGCCCGGCCTTATTTTTAATTCTGCGTTTTGAAACAGGGTCTCACTAAGTTGCAGAGGACCTCACTAAGTAGCTGAAGCTGTCCGAGAACCTGCCATCCTCCTGTCTCAGTCTCCCATGTACTGGGATTACAGGCATACGCCACCACGCCTGGCTTCCCTTATATAATTTTCAATTTCTCAGAAATATTTAGTTGGTTGAGTGACATGATTAGTCTTGCTCTGGTAGAGCTGTGTCTTCTCTGCTCCCTCCTCTGACTTCCCAGATGCATGAAAGCCTAGTTCTATCTGAGCTCTGCTGCTGCTCACAGTCTTTCTAGGCACTGGCTTCTATTTCTACTCCTGATCATACATTTTATCTTTCACTCTGCTGATTCTTTACTTTCATCCTGATCTTTATCTCTCAGTGTCTTCTTCAATCAGTACTTCTGACCATTCATTGTTTTCTAGTCTACATATGCCTGGAAATGGTACTTTGATTTTATAATTGGTAGTTAGTCCACTCACTCCCAAACTTATACTGTAGGTCATGATATAGAAAATGAACTAAACTATTATCCATCTAGATGAGATACTTCACATATCTAGCTGAGGTTATTTTAGAAATGTATTCTAATTATCGGATTTTGTTTCTGGTTTTTAAAAATGTAGAGGTTGCAATTAACTGAACTTAGAGATGGAACCTGTGAAGAGGTAATAAATCATAAATAATGTCAAAAGGGTGTGTCCCTACTGTTAATGTAGCCCTTATGAGAAGTGGTCCTTTAAATGCTATCTCAGTCTCCCAGAGTCATTTTGCACTGGAGCACATGGTGACATGGCAGGAAGCAGCCATCTGTAAGACAGGAAGTGGGCTCCCAGAAGGAAACCACTCAACAAGCATGTTAACTTTGGACTTCCCAGCATACAGAGCCATGAGCAACATATTTCTGTTTTATAAGCTCCCTAACTTTTGATATTTTGTTATGGCAATGACAAGCATGGGTAGTATATGCAATCTTTAATCTTGAAATTCCCTGTAAATGGAATTAGTACTTTTTTTTTTACTTTAAAATCTTTGTCATTATTTGGGTAAAACATTATGACTTTACTTGAGGATTCAGATGGGTTATTTGCCACTTCATCTGCCTGCAACCCTTGTATAAATCTTGTATGCCAAGATAATGCAATTGAATCAATTCATTCTATTTTATGGGTGAAAAATAAATTAAATCAAAATATACTTTTCAGTAATCTTGAAAATGTATTAAGTTCTTACCAAATGAATATAATCATTGATCTATCTCTTTCTGTATAAACATAATAATTATGGTCAAAAGAACAATGCTGAGAAAAAGTTATTTAAATATAATTTCTTAAATATAATTTATTTTATTGATAAATATGCAACAAAGTAAAATGACTAACACAATTATTTAGGTCAATGTTCATCCATTCATTCTTTAAACACATTTATTGAATATCTAATCTTAATGTGAAAGTATGTATAGGACATATCAAGACAAAATAGCAATGATTTATGAACTCTAGGAGCACACATTCTATTGAACAAGATCCAAACATGTTGAGAAGGTGTACAGCAGGCAATCATATGAATGCATGGGTCAAGTCCTGAACCTAAGATAAGTTTATCAGGGAAGGAATTGAGAACTATTGACCATCTATAAGACAGTGTAAAAGAACACTCCAAACAAGCAAAGCATTGGAGGGGAAAGAGAGAAGTTACTGAAAGATAGGAAGAAAAATATAGAAATAGAAGGAACCAAACAATGTAAGGCTATCTGTAACATGCTGAAATCTCAATGGAGAGCTGTTGAGAAGTTTTAATCAGCAATATTTTCAGACATAAATGTTATACCATTTACTGTGATAACGGTGTGGAAAATTGATAGCAGTGGGATAATACCAAAAGGAGATGAGTCTCTCCAGGAGCTATTATTATAGGACAAGCAAAAGTTGATTAGGACCTTAGGTAGGAGGGTAATAAAGAAAATTATATAAGTGAGGAGATTAATGCACACAGCAGAAAAGATACAAGAATCTATTAGGAGGAAATAACATAAGACTAGATAACTGTATATTGTAAGGGATATGGAAGGGAAGAAAAATTTTGCCCAACAACTAATGTAAACTATATTGCTTAGAGACATTGCGGCCATCTTAGTTTGTCTAAATACATTTGTAATATTTTCACAGTGACCAAATCACTTAACAGTTCATTTGTTAGAATGTAGTCTTCATTGTTGAGTATGCATATCTGCAGTGGGACAATACTTTTCGTGATATCTTTGCTGCAATATTCTACTTCTCATTTTCTGAGGTATGCAGAGTAATGTCCCCATTCAAAGATACCCCTAGCCTAATTCCTACAGCCATAATCTAAAGACTTATCCACATAGTTTAGAAGAGGGAAGATTTATTTTCTTACAATTTCGGTATCAATCTATGTGAAACTAGGGACCTTTTATCAGTGTTTCCTGAGGGTTTTGTTGACTCTCTGTTTTGTTAACTTTAATGGTCCTCAAGTTCATCCAAACTTTTGTCTGTAACTGACATTTGCATATTAGAATTAATGTTTCCTATATATCTGTATTCTGACCTTTGGCCCTTTATAGCCAAATATCTATTGGCCATCTCCATTTGAACTTCTAAAATGAAGTAGACATCAAGGAAGATTATATGCTTTCTTTCTTTCAGAATTAATATTAAATAAAATAGTACTAAGACAACAATGACCCAGAGAGATTCCAGATGATTTACATTGTTCTTCATCACCCCTGGCAAAATTACATCTTTTTTTATCCTACTAAAAACATATGCAGTACTCATGATCTAGTCACACAAGAATTTCATTTAAAGTTAAAAATATATTTGGGAATTATCCTTACTGAAAATCCTTCAGTAATTCTCCCTGATTCTTAATACATTAGGTACAACATTAATAAGGCTTATATTTCAAAACACAGTTGGTAAATTTAAATTTCCCAGTATGGTACATTTAATTCTTTCTTTCCCTCTTAACATGAATAAGATTTCACATATTCAAGTATGTAAATAAATTTAGCAGCACAGGAACTGAGTGGCAAAGAAACATTTATAGCAAGTAATTCTAAACATAAGGATCTGGAGTTACTGTTTTTAAATAGGCAAAGTCAAATGTACTCCCTTTTAAGATGTATCTCTTCCAAATATGGAATTGTACTTTGATATCTGGAGAAAATGTTGGTTCTCAAATGAAACATGGAAGGAAAGCAACCTTAGCTCTCTCTGGTCAGAATGAGAATTGAAGCCACTTAGAGCCTCCAATCAGACTTTCCCTAGTATCTTCAATGACTAAGGAGAGCAAACAGTAACTCAAGTCTGTGGTGCCAAAGTCACAAAGAAGGGATGAAGGGTACAAACAGGGTACTTAAAAAAAGTTATCTGTGTAAAGCTGGAGCTTCCTGGGAAAAAGAAAGAGATTCCTTTTGGAATGAAAATAATATATAATAAAGAGAAAGGGTAAAATTATAGGAAATAAAAAAAGAGATTGGATAATCTCTTAAAACCAGCCTTATTTTTCAGTGTGATACAAGGTCTCTCTAGGTGGCTGAGACTGGCTTCACATCTGCAATCCTCTTACCAAATTATTTGAAATAAAATATTAACATGTCATCCTCGTGAAGATACAAGAGCTTATGTATTTTGGTCATATCCTCTCCACATCTGAAAGGATATTTATGCATATATGCAGGGCAGGTATGCACACAAATTGGAGAAGTCATGAAAAGTAGCCTGCAGATAAAGGATACTATGAATCTTTACTGTATTGTAATGAAAAGTGTTATACAGAAGATGATGGTTCTTCAGTTCTTGAGAGCAAGTAGTTCAGATAGAAGCAAGAAGCATATAGAGCTTTTGGAAAATAGAATATCTCTAAGGAGCAAAAAGTACTTTCAATGATTTGAGGAGTTGGGTGTGGTGAAGCGATATTTTATAGTAAGAAAAGAAAAGCAAAGTCAATAACAAATTTGGAACAATACATATGCAAACAATGTCAAAAGCATTACATAAGTACATATCCCAATTATATCTTATTAAACTGATAATTTTTCCTGAATTGATTTAATCTTGATTCTATCCTCACTTCTAGATCTTTTGATGGTAGTACCATTGAATTATTAAAACCAGAAAAAGAGGTGATATTCCCACCAATTTTTTTAGTCCTCTGATTACATCAATAGTAACACTGACAAGATGTATATATTCTAAACTTTAACTTATAAAATAGAAAACCAAGAAGACTTCATTGCATTATAAATGCTACTAATAATGCACCAATTAATAAAAAAATAAATAAATACATGCTACTGATTTTCACAATGTAAAATGAACCATAGCTAACAATGGAAATAGCAGAAGACATGCTAGAAGAAAAAGAAAGAACAATGATGCAGCAAGATGGTCTGTGGTGGTTGGAACAAGAATGCTTACAAGGTAATTCATATTAAAACTCATGTGGTAATAGGTAAAACAAACTGATGAGGAGAACACAAAAGAGAAGGTGATATGTGATTATTATATGTCTTCTACATCAAAGAATTAATAAACATTCTCTAAAATTAATGAAGTTAAAGAAAATCATGTGTATTAGCATTATGAAAGTATTAAGAACAAAAATCTAGAAACATATGTTTAGAAAAATTCTTCTGGGCCAGCAGATATGAAGGAATGAGAATCAAAAGGTAAAAGAACAAAGATTCATAGTTCAACATACAGCACAATGAAGAAATTCTTAGTCTGTATGTGTTTCCTAGGACTGCTATAACAGTTTCACAAATTGAGTTGTTTAAAGTAAGTAAAATAAGTGTATTGCTTCATAGTTTTGGAGGATAAATATCCAAAAGTAGTGTTGGCAGGGTTGGCTCCTTCTAGAAGGTGTTAGGGAGAATCAATTCCATGCTTCTGGTAGTTTTCCAGAAATTTTTTGGCATTCTTTGGTTGTACATGTGTCACTCAATCCTCCGCCTTCACATGACATCTTCCTGGTTTTTTTTCTTTCTTTCTTTCTTTTTTCTAAGTCTTCTTTTGATTTTTGTCTTCCTCTGTGTCCAGATTTCCTCTGTATATATATATGGATCAAAACATCACATAGTAACCCATGAATAGGTATCAATTTTATGATTTTATCTATCAGTTAAATAAATTTAATTTAAATAAAAATTAAAATTATAAACTACTTACATGATGACACTTTTTGAAGAAACCTACAAATAACAGCTTATTTTTCAGGTGATAATATTATACACAATATCACTATGTTACTATATTAGAATAACACTTTCATGTCTTTTAATTAACTCAAATATTATTGAAATGGTTGTAGCTAAAGGAAATGCAGGAAACACATGAAGTAGCCACCACACAAACTTGTGTACATACGTAGAGACATACAAGCTGCCTTTTGCCAAGTCTTCAAGTTATATATAAATAACAAAAGTATTGAATCTTGCAATTGAACAATTTTCTTCAAGCCACCAGAGAACCAAGATCAAAGGGAAAACTAAATCTGGAAAGACAAACACCTGTAGATAAAAGCCTGATCTGAAAAGATTGATGCAACTGAACATATAAGCCAGTAAAGCTAATCCACTAGAAGTTTTTAAAGAATTACTACATGCTATGTGGGCTAGCATGAAAGTGTGATACTACAGACACAAGGAGTTTGCAACCATTTGCAGTCTTCCTTTAGAAAACCCAGGAGGTGCTCACCAGGAGGACTGGAGAGAATGCCAAGAGAGCTTCCCCCTAGGTACACCTTAGGGAACAGCAGCACTTTCCTAAGTTGGCCTATCCCATCTCCTCTTTATTGATGAGAGAGCAAAGCCTTCCTCTGAAATACGAGGGCAAGAAATATTGCAGATGAGCAGTTACGGAAATTAACTACAAATGGGGTTGGGGAAGAGTAGTCAAAAGCTTCACCCTAAGTGCACTGTGAAAATAAGTTGTAGTTGGTGGCTGGCTTGGGCTCTCACACTGTGCATGTGTGTGGGTGGGTGGGGGGCAGGATCAGGGCCTAGGCTCAGTCAGCATTATCTGTGGAGAAGGGACAGGAAGGCTTGTGAAGGCCACCTTCTATGGGACCAGGTTCCAGTGACTGCCTAAAACTGAAGCTTAAGAGCATAAAGGAATGTTCCACTCCCTTGACCCTCACTGCTAATCTAACTTGTGTCTGATGAGAGGGCTGTAAGAAAAGTTTTCCTTTGAGAAGAATTTGAAGAAAACCTAAAGACAAGTAGGAAGACTCAAGCCAAATGGGAAACAAATTTCAAACAGTCCAACTCCTGAGAGTTTAACACAAATTCTCATTTGGCCTCAAAGCAGGATAGACACAGATGCACACACCTCTTATAATTAATATGCAAATTTAGTCATGTACTAGAATATAAATTTAGAAGACCAAGTAAATGGAAAATTACAGTGTGTTATTTGGTCAAAAGATACAAGTAGTAAAGATGTGATTGCTTGCCCAATTTATCCATGTAGTTAATATATTCCCTTGTCCATATAGTTAATATATTCCACTCAAAATCTCAGCAAGAACTTTTGAGATATAAATCCATGTTTTAAAAAATTTATTTGAAAAACAATGGAATAAGTACAGACAAAATGATTTTGTAAAGAAACAAAGTTGGTGGAATACAGTTTTAAGACTTACTGTAAAGTCACAATAAACAAGAGTTCTAAAACTAGATAATAAGTTCAGTAATACCTAGGAAAGTACATGACCACCAATAGTTTCTCAAATGTCAGCGATGAAAGGATTAATGAGAAATACACTCAATATTTGAAATGAGTGATCCCAGGTGTTCCAACCCAATGTCCAACATAGGTCCAAGAATATTCATTTTAACAAGTAGTTACAGTTACCCTACAGGAGGTTGTCTGCTGGCCCTGGCCATACTTGCAAGAACTACCTTATAGTGTGGAGAGCAGGCTATGTTATTATAGCCAATAAGAGTTTTATTTCTTACTGTTTTAATTACGCAGATAATAACACCATAACATTTGTCATTTTTTAGAAACATATTTTCTTTTACATACAAAAATGAAGGACCAAAATATGGTTTGTTGAAATAACTATCAACAAGATGTTAAATCATTTTTCCTTTACTTTGGTTAAAACAGCTGTGGAACAGCAGTTCATTTTCCATCACTAGCAACATGTACACACAGAGACAGGGCTACTTTTAGTACAGAATAAACAACTTCCACGAAAAAAATTAAACTAATTTTCTAGCTATCTAAAATATTATTGGAAATATATATGTATATATATATAATTTTTTAAAAATGTAGTTGAAGTTCTCTTCAGTTTAATATATATATATGCATATATATTAAATGTAATTTCATAACTTAAATACATTTAAATATATATATATATATATATTTTTTTTTTTTTTTCCTTTTGGTGTTGGGGATTGACTCAGGGGCTCTCCCTACAAGCTATACCCTAGGCCTATTTTCTTTTTAATTTTTGTGTTTTGGAAACAGGGTCTCAAGGTGAGACCCTGTCGCTGAGGCTGACTTCAAACCTGTGATCCTGTCTCAGTCTCGCAAGTACTGGGATTACAGGTTTATACCACCATGCCCTACTTCATTGCTAGTTTAACATGTATATGCTTGTTTTAATCACTCACCAGTGTATCTGCAACATATAAAAAATCAAAGGATCAATTTTTTAGAATATTAATAAAATTAAGAAAATAAATGACCTTTAATTTGAATTATGCTTTTTAAATTTATTTACCAAATTAAAAATATTGTTTTCTGAATAAAATTCATCACTATTGAGAAAAAATGGAAATTCAAATTAATTTTAGATTTTATTTTTTAAGTTATACATCATGAGTATATATCATAGGTTAAAATTGATTCATTCATATATACAACCAACAAATATTTTTTAGTTTTTAAATTAACTTATTTATGTTTTTATGCTTAAGGCTAACGTGAGCAATATATTATTATTTACTTGTATTTTTAACTGACACATTAAAAATTATAAAATTACATTTATGAAGTACCATGGAGACTTTTTGATATAGTATATCAGGGTAACTAGGGTAACTGTAGATACTGATAATGCACTGCATATTTTTAAAAAAGAAAAGAAAGGATATTGAATAATTTGCTATAATGAAATGATAAATGTTTTGCCCTGTATATTTTAAAGTTAAAACTAAATGCCTTAGGACAGTTTCTTCTTGCCTTGTCATTTTAAATGATAGTCATATTCAACCAACATGGCCTTGCAAATAGGGACACTTCAGGCTGCTGTGAAGCAGTCTTGAAACAAAATCAAAATATACATTTGTTACATATTAATAATTGTCATGAGTTTAACAAAAATTTTTTGAAACACTTATGATGAAGTAGTCTATATTTAATCTGATTTTACTCTTTTAGGATGCATACTTGAACCAAATGAGTAATGTTTGAGACGCTTTTTATACATAAATGACTCAATTAAAATATCTAACAATTTCTATGACCAGATTCTATGCTAGTTCAAGTAATTACTAACATTGATATTATCTTAAAAAATAGTTGTTCTGTTAGAACCAACTAATTACCTATGAAAATATAAAAGTATTTTTCACAATTGAGTTTGCTGGGACTGTACAAAAGTTTTAATTATCTTGCTTTATAATAAATAATAAAATTATGGGAATTTTAAGAAACTTAATTAATTTTAGAACAAATGCTAAAATATGTATGTATTTGAATATGTAATATAAATGAAACTTTAGAATATTATTCATATATATGACAAAATAATGCAACATGTTCCTTCCTTTGTCATTCTTTCAAAAATTGAATTGGGCCCAGAAACATGACATTATGTTAGCTTTCACAGCCAAAGAACTAAGTAAATTGAAAAAAAAAAAAAAAACAGGATACAAATGAGATAACAATATATGCTCTAAATTTTCTACATTTTATGTGTTAATTTCAAAATAAAGTTTAAAACATTGAACACCAATTATATTGAGCAAATATGCAATGCTTGAATTTTTTTGTATGAGATAGTATTCAATCAAAATCATGAATTTCTTTCATGTACTCTACTAAGACTGGAGAAAACAAAAACATAATAATAAATAATGCTTTCAAAATTATCTTAGTTTAATGATAAAAAATATTTAAGGTTATAGTGCTTTTCATACTATCTATGGAGAAGAAGCAGTTTCTAACATTAATGCTAGAAAAAAATAAATTTAAAAATAAAACGAAATGCGGCTTATTATTCATATATATGTGTATATATATGAATATATACATGCACATGTAAATAGCAGAACTATATTTATTTATATGTGTGTGTACACAAATCTATATGCTTATTACCTCATCATACAAACTATTTTGAAATATCCCTAACACATTTAAATTAATTTAATTGCATATTCAAGTTAGAATTTACATATGTGTGTGTGTGTGTGTGTGTGTGTGGTACTGGGGATTGAACCCAGGGGCATTATACCTCAGAGCTACACTCTCAGTCCTATTTTTGTATTCTTTATTTTGAAACAGGGTCTCACTAGGTTGAGGAGAGTCTCACTAAGTAGCTGAGGCTGGCCGCGAACCTGGATCCTCTGATCTCAGCCTCTCAAGTACTGGGATTACAAGCGTGCACCACCACATCCAGCTAAATACTAACTTTTATTATTCCTTATTTTTATACTTTTATTGGTGGATTGCAATTATTCCTCATAGTGAGGTTCAAAGTCATACAAATGTGTATACATCATCTGTTTCCCTTCAGGTACCACCTTGTTACACATCCCTCACCATACATAATTTGGGATTGGTAGTTATTTTTCCCTATTTTTAAATTTCAACTAAAGATCTCAAAATAATTTTAAAATCTTACATGCTTAAAATGTACAGAAGTATTTACTAGTGAACTGAGAAATCAAAGATTATTTTTCCTTTAAGAATTTAATATATGGCTCTCTTTCTCCTCAAATTAAGCAATTTAATCGCTTTAAAAATTCTTTTTAAAATCAAATCTCAAAATTATAATTAGAAGTTCACCACAATTCCTACTCGATGTAAAAATATTTAATAGGTGAAGTATCAGTACATACAGAAAAATATTTCTGAAAGAATTAGCAGAGAACTTTTAACTTGCAAAATATCTGGCTAGTAGATTAAAAACTAAATCAATGCAAAATTTGTTCTGGAAAAGAAGTATGAAAACTGAATATATACATACATAGTTTGTCATTATACATTCATTTTTCTTTCAATATAATGCCACTTGAAAACATATTCATTTTCCTTAGGTGACAATAGTTATTTCCTTATGTATTTGGTGCTAGAGAGTGAAACAGGGCCTTTGTTCATGCTACATACAGGCTATCTCTCTGAAGGATACCCGTAGTCTCAAGGTAAAAATATTTAAATTAAAAAAAATGAGAAACTTAAGAAATGAATAAATAAATATCTTATTTCTATTAATTTACTTCATATTCTTTTTATAATACAAATAAGCTATGATCTAGACTTTGATGTAAGTGTAAAACCTTAATCTATTTTTACTGTTGTTTGTTTTAAATAACTTACATTAACTAATTTGAATTCAATTTATAGAAACAATGGTATCCTTGTTTAAGATAAACATATTCTAGAACTACATAATGGATCTCTATAATGTACATTTTATTAATATAGCAATAATAACTGATCATAGTATAATAATTATTTTTCTACAAGTAATATATTGCTGATGATATACAGAATGAGTACTGATTAGTAGAATAAAGTAAAGTTATGAGTCTAATAATTTTCCTCTGCTTTTTTTCTGTTGTAAAAGCATGAGTGAGTATGTGTGTGCGTGAACACACATACACACACACACATTTATATATTCCCCCAAAAAAGATGAAAGTAATTTGTTTTTGTTCTTCCAACCTTCTTTTCCTATGTCTTAACCTAAGTATTATTATTTGGTATTAATTAGGATGATTTTGGCTATTAAAAATAGAAATATATTGTTATTATTTATCTTCTGTTGAAAGGCTAGCATTTGAACTGACCCACTGCTTCCATGACAATATAAAGAAACCATATTCTTCTGAATTATTGACTTCTCTGCCTAGTGCTAAGTTAATTCAAAGGTGTTTCTTTTGTTTATAAATAGCCTATGAAAAATAGAAATTATAACCAACAGTAACTAAGTTAATTGGCTTCCATGCCAATTTATATTAAAAATGTATTATAAAATAAGGATAAATGTGTAATCATGAAATATTACTACACTTTCATTTGTAATTAAATTTATTTTTCACATATATAATGACATAAAAATTGCACATTTACCCTGGGAATGTGATATTTCTATATGTGCATACACTGTGTAAGCTTTAAATCAGGTTAAACATACCAATCTCCTTAAGCACTTATTATTACTTTATGATAAAACATACTATCAAGCTGGGCGTGGTGGCACACACTTGTAATCCCAGTACTTGAGAGGTTGAAACCGGAGAATCCTGGTTTGTGGCCAGCCTCAGTTATTTGGTGAGGCCCTCCGCAACTTAGTGAGACCTTTTTTCAAAATAAAGAATAAAAAGTAGGGCTGAGGATATAGCTCAGAGGTAGAATGCCCCTGGATTAAATCCCCAGTACTGAAAAAAACAAAAACTATCTTCTGTTTCTGGTTATTCCTAATGTAGGAAAAGCATGTGGAGGAAAATCTAAAATTAGAGACCCTTAAAGTATGGTGAATCTACTGAAATTTTTTGTAAGCAGACAGAGAAAATAGAAAAAAAAAATGTAATTTTAATGAAATATATCTTATAGATCAAACATCATAACAGTATGATGAAAAATTTATTAAAATATATTTTTTCTTTTATAGACTATATAATAAATTGGTGCTTATTTTATTTTCTAATTTGGCAATAGATCTTTACTACAAGTCCATCAGAAAACATAATATATTCAGTATATGTTAATATCTAAGCATGATTATGCAAACTGTTTTAAAAAGGGATATTATAAAAATGAAAATTGTTGAACATATGCTTATAGATCATTTGTCTATCATCTCAGATTGAAAATAGTTACATAAAGGTTAAAACCATGCTGATTTCTCCTAAATCCTGCATAGATAGTTTTTAACTTAATTTAAAATTTGATGGATTTGTTTCTGATTTTTTCTTAAAAGAAAAAAGAAATAGTCAGACAACATTAAACAATAGTTCAGATCCCAAAATATAAAGCATTCTTTGGAAAGTATCCTGTCTTTAAGGGATTTGGGAACTCAAGACCCGGCAGTGTTTCCTCAGAAGCAATCTTGAGACTTTTAGAGAATATCTCAATGTGATCTGTTCTCTGCTAGAAGTTTACACTCTCCCATATATCCTGGGTATATATATTTCCTTTATTCCTCCCATAATTTCTGAGGACCCTAAGACTATATCAGACCAACAGAAAATGCCTCGGGACTATGGGACGGAGATCATCCTCATCTACCTCCTCTAGCTCACGCCTCATGATAGTCTTCTATAAGAAAAGAGCCCTGCTCATGGGCACTGACCATCCTCCTGATGGGGATTCAGAAACAGGGACTACTCTGAGGGGAATTATGCAGCTACCAGCTGGATCCTTGAAAACTCTTGGGGTTCTGGAGCTGGTTTTGAAGGTTCCATTATCCACTTTCACCCTCAAGTCCCAATCTGTGAAATGAGCTTAATAAAGTTCCCTCTGTTGGAAGGTGAGAGGCTTTGGGCAGGACAAACTAAAACTAAGGTCAGGGTACTGCAGGGGTGCATGCCTGTAATCCCAGTACTTGGGAGGCTGAGACAGGAGGATCACAGTTTCAAGACCAGCCTCATCAACTTAATGAGACTCTCAGAAACCCTGTGAGATCCTGTTTTAAAACAAAACAAAATAAAATAAAAATAGCTGAGGATGTAGCTTGGAGGTAGATGCTCAACTACTCTTTTGATTTTTCTCTAATTTTGAGTTCCATAATTCTGGAATACCCTCTTTCCCCTTCTTACCTCTACTTCACTTTTTATCTCTTCTTTGCTGGCTCTCTACATCTTCCCATTTAAAACATGATTAGTTATAATGATTCTCAAATATGCCTATAATTAAGAAAATATAAGCTTATGGTATAAAAGTGAGAGAGCCCTGGTGTTTAAGTTTCATTAGCTTCAGGGTAAATCACATGTCCTAACACTGCTTGTAATACTCACCAGACACTGTTCTAAGTGACTGATATGAAGACCTCTTGCTGCCAGACCTTTTCTTCTG
Source organism: Graphiurus murinus (assembly GCA_004027655.1). Taxonomy (NCBI): domain Eukaryota; kingdom Metazoa; phylum Chordata; class Mammalia; order Rodentia; family Gliridae; genus Graphiurus; species Graphiurus murinus. The sequence continues at coordinate 34,239 of PVLC010016003.1, forward strand.
CCCCTTCTCATGTCAGTAGTTTAAGTTTTGGTTTTTGGAAAGCAGATAAAATCACAAGAGAGGATTAGGAAGTTATTATAATTTCTTACATCTTTTCAGATTATAATGGAAATCAACAACAGGAAGACCAAAAGAAATTACATAAATACATGTAGATTGGATGATACACTTTTAAATGAAGACTGGATCATAGAAGAAATAATCACCCGAAAACATACAAACCAGTGTCCATCTGTGGCCTCATCACCACTCTTAAAGCCACCATGTGGACTCATTTTGGGATTTGTTTGCTGCTGGACAAAGACAGTTCATCTCATAGCCTAAAGCCAAGCCATTCAGATCATGGGTAAAATGTTGACTTTCCATTAGTTGCCCCTTGCAGTATTAAGGGAGGATATAGATTTGAGTTTGAACAGTAACAGTTGCCCCGTGGCATACTTTAAGATGATTAAAATGATGAATTATATGTTATATCAATTTTATCTTTGTGTATATGTGTGTGCTATTGGGGATTGAACCCATGGGCATTCT
>PVLC010016004.1:0-12258 GCA_004027655.1 Graphiurus murinus
CATAGTAATCAAATTGACCAATGTAGAGGCAAAGGAGAGAATCTTAAAGGCAACGAAAGTAAAAGGCCAAGTGACATTTAGAGGCAAACCAATTAGAATTACGCCAGACCTCCCGAATCAAGTCATGAAAGCCAGGAGAGGATGGAGTAACATATTCCAAACTCTGAAAGAAAATAACTTGCAGCCAAGATTCTCATACTCAGCAAAACTCTCTCTTAAAATTGACAGAGATATAAAAACCTTCCATGACAAACAGAAACTGAAGGAATTTTTGTCTTCCAAACAAGCACTAGAGAAACTACTTAAAGAGGTTAACTACAAAGAAGAACTAACCAGTAAACGTCAGAACCAGAGAAACAATAATTTCCAGGAAGCAAACAGCTAAGCAAAAAAGAACAAACGCTCCTGCAAACAGAAGTCAAAACTCAAAATGTTAGGAATTAAAAATCATCTCTCAACACCTAGCCAACTTTACAGTTTTAAAAGGATTGAGAAGGTGGTATTTTAGCACAGGCTTAAAGAACATGAAGAAACAACTTAGCGAAGCCCTCAACAAATTATCAGGACCTTGTTTCAAAATAAAAATAAAAATGAGGGAAATACATCAAGTGGTGTGTATATGTATGAGTGTATCATTTTGGTTCCTTTTTTTTTTTTGTACTGAGGATTGAATCCAGGGGCACTGTACCTCTGAGCTATGCCCACAGTCCTTTCTACTTTTTATTTTAGAACAAAGTCTCACTAAATTGCTGAGGCTGGCCTTGAGCCTGTGATCCTCCCATCTCAGCTTCCTAGTACTGGGATTACAAGTGTGCACCACCACGCCCAGCCAATGTATCACTTTGAATCTCACTATGATGTATAATTGCAATGCACCAATAAAAGTATTTTTTAATTTAAAAATTTGGTGGCACACGCCTATAATCCCAGTACTTGGGAGGCTGAGACAGGAGGATCACAGGTTCAAGAACAGTCTCAGCAATATAGTAAGTCCCTCAGCAACCTAGGAAGACCCTGTTTCAAATTTTAAAACCCTGGGAGTGTGGCTCAGAGGTAGAATGTCCCTAGGTTCAATCCCCAGTACCAGAAAAAATAAATAAATAAATAAAAATAAAAAGAGCTGTGAGGTGTCAGGGTATTGCTCAGAGTTAGAATGCTCCTTCATTCAATCCCCAGTACCAAAAAGTGGGGAGCCATTGAAGGGCTATGAGCAGAGAAGAGACAGAATTGGCTTATGTTTTTAAAGGGGCAGGGAAGGAAGAAGAGGCCTTTGGTGAACTATGACAATAATTTTCTGCAGATGATGGTGCCTCTGGCCAAATTAGTGGTATTGAAGATGGTGGGAAGTGGTCAGATTCTAGATGTATGTAACACAAAATGTCTCCTCTGAAACAGAGGCCCCCCTTGGGCCCTCTCCTGGCTAAGGCTCAGATACTTCCAGAAAGGAGCCTTATTGGTGAATATCCACCATAACGCTGCCCAAGCCTGGGTACCTTTCTCACACCTGCCTTGTGCTGCTCCATTCTGCAAGAAATATGTGAAGGCTGGGCTTGGTGGTACACATCTTTAATCTCAGCACTTGGGAGACTGAGACAGGAGGATTACAGATTCAAGGCCAGCTTCATCAACTTAGTAAAGCCCTCAGAAATTTAGCAAGACCCTGTTTCAAAATAAAATAGGGCTGAAGAAGTAGTTCAGAGGTAGAATGCCCCTGGGTTTAGTCCCCGGCACCACAAAATAAATTAAATAAATAAAATTTATCAAAAAGGCCAGGGATATAAAATAGAATGCCCCTTAGATAGAATGCCCCTGGTTCAATCCCCAGCCCAGTACCCTCCCCGCCAAAAAGAAGAAAACCAAGAAAAGAAATCTGTGGAGAATATTGGTTATGTTTGACCTGCTTGGTTGGAGGGATGGGATGATGGTTCTGTGAAGGACCTGGTTGGAAGTGAGGCTTAAAAAGGCAACAGGACCATTCTCCAAAACTCTGGATTCTGGGACATGATCTGGCCTTAATCCTGTGGGCACGAAAGGGACAAGGTCAGCTCTGAGCAGGGCTAGTGGCTTGTGCCAAATGCAAAAAATTTAAAAGGGGGTAGCTTAGAGGTAGAATACCCCTGGGTTCAAACCCCGGGACCCAATATAAAATAATTAAAATTTAAAAAGTGGCTGGAATTGTAGCTCAGAGGTTAGAACTCCCCTGGGTTCAATCCCTAATACAAAAAATAAAAAGCCCGAGTGGACAGAGGCCCAGCCTGTGTGGCACTGGGCAAATCTCTGAGGCTTGGTTTCCTCACTAGTAAATAGGAGATAATGAGTCATAACAGACGGCCCATCACTTTTTGAACTGTAAAATGACATCCACATACAGGTCATTAATGTCATTTCATTAAGAGAAGTGGGAAAGGTAGGAAGGGACACTGAGTAGAGGCCTAGAGTTAAACCAAAGCCGCCCCAGAATGGCCTTTCCTCTGAGCTGTGTGGCCTTTGGAGAAGGGGTGTAAGAGATACAGGAGCAGAATCAATGATAGTATGGGCATTTGGAATATTCTAGAAGCCCTGCCTTCTCATCTACACAGAGAAGGCCATGTGTCCAACATCGGCATGCACCCCAACACCCTAATGCCAAACAGAGAAATGATCAAGGCTGTTAGGAAATTTCCAGCCCTTCATCCTCTCTCCCTCTCTCATCTTCCTCTCCATCCTTGCAAAATCCCTGGAGAGTCCAAGCTCAGAGATTGTCAGGCATGGAAGGGCTCTCAAAGTTTTCTCCGTGTGTGTGTGTGTGTGTGTGTGTGTGTGTGTGTGTGTGTGTGTGTGTTACTGGGGATTGAACATCCAGGATCATTCTATCTCTGAGCTACACCCCAGCCCTAATTTTTTTAAACAAGGTCATGCTAAGTTGCTGAGACTGTCCTCGAACCTGTGATCCTCCTTTCTCAGCCTCCCATCTCAGAGTTTCCTAATTCCAAGACACCCATGGATGGACTACCCAATGGCCTTCACTAAGCTCCCTACCAGTGAAATACTTCTTGGTTTTGGACCCAAGGCCTAACCCCATCTAGTTCTATGTTAGGCCCCTAAAAACAGACAGAAAATAAAAGCCAGTCCTTCCCTTAAAATGCAGTAGTTTTCACCCCACCTAGGTAAGGTTGCCAGATAAAATACAGGAAGCCAATTAAATTTGAATTTCAGAAAGACAATGAATAATGGGGTTTGAGGGGGATTTGGTGCTAGGGACTGAACCCATTTCAAGTCTCAACCTCAGCCTTTTTCAATTTTTATTTAGAAACGGGGTCTCACTAAGTTGCTGAAGGTCTCACTACATTGCTGAGGCTGACCTCCAACCTGAAATCCTCCTGTCCCCTTCGGGTGGCTCCGTGGAGTGGAGAGCGTGACCAATGGGCCACCTGTGAAATTCTCTTGTCTTAGCCTCCCAAGTACTGAGATTACAGGTGTGTGTGCCACCGTGCCCAACTAAGAAAGACTGATATTGACTCAGCTTGCAGGTGTCAGAGTGGGCCCCTAAAAGAGCCTTGGAGGATTGGAGATAGCTGCTCTGCTCTAGTGGACAATGTGTATCTTTCCTGTTTCCAAAGGGCTCCAAAGCCCTTTGCTTGGACATTTCTCCCAGAAGAGTCGCCTTCACCTCCAACCTCATGCCACTAGTCACAGCCATGAGTCTCAAACTCTCCCAGGTACGCTCATGTGATCCCATAGCAGATATAAAAGAGGAACAGGAGAAGCTGCTCTGAGTATACAGATAGATCATCGATGAGGAGGAACAGAGGGAGGAGAGAGGTTAGAGCCCGAGTTAAGCCATGTACATTATGGTATACCATTAGGGTATCCAGTACTTGGGAGGCTGAGGCAGGAGGATCACAGGTTCACAGCCAGCCTCAGCAATTTAGCCAGACTCTGTCTCAGCTTTAAAAAAAAAGTTTTTAAAACAGCTAGAGCATCCCTGGGTTCAATCCCCAGTACCTTAGAAAAATAAAGAACCCTAGTCAACAGCAAGATTGTCCAAAGGTCAGCTTCAGTTGTGCACATTGCTCTGAAGTTATTTGATTTTGTCTATCTTTTATTTGGCTGTAAACTCCTTGAGATTAGAGATCTCTATTTTGTTTATTGATATTGTATCCACATTGCCTAGAACAGTACCTGACACATTGTAAGGCTGACAAATGGTGATTAAATGAGTGAATGAGAAAAGCAGGTCAGAGCTAGGAGCAAGAGCAGGAGCAGGAGCAAGATTGGGGTCAGAACAGAAACCTTGTGGCTAAGGCAGAGCAGGAAACTCTTGTGGCCTTAGAGATTTAAGGGACGGGTGGGAGGATGGGGAAAGAGTGAGTCCTCAGTGATCTACTCGAAAGCCTTAAGTGAGGTTGCCCAATCTGCTGTACCCCCTTATTCACATTCCATCACCCATAGTCCAGAGATATAATCCCTCATTAGCATTTGATGCAGATGCCCAGGAGTGATGAGCCCAGGACAGGATGGGTGATTTCCTTATATCCCTGCTCTTTAGACCCAAATAACACTGTGTGCCATTGTGTCTAATTAGGATGACCTGAATAGAATGGATTATATTTAACAATTTCTCAACAGCCCTTGAGCTCCCTGGAAAGCTCATCTGATGTGGGCTAAGAATCCAGTCCAAACATACACTTAGGGACCATTAAACTCCAGACTAATGAGGCTGCTGATTCCCATGAAAATTGTCATCACTTATGGGCCATAAAGGCCTCTTAAAGAGGAGAAAGAGTTCCCAGTACTTGGGAGGCTGAGATAGGGAGATTGCAGGTTCAAGGCCAGCCTGAGAAACCTACTAGGACCCTCAGAAACTCAGCAAGGACTTGTTCCAAAATAAAAAGGGCTGTGGGTGTAGTTCAGAGGTAGAATGTCCCTGGGTTTAATCACAAGTACCAAAAAAGAAATTCAGTTGTGAGAAATGAAATGATAGTCATATAAATATGCAACTCATCCACTGCTGAAGACACATGGCTCCAAAAGGAAAGGCCTGTGCTGTGAAATTTGGATGGTAATCTCCAGGTGGGTGAGTGTGTGCTGGAGGAGTAGATTTCAGTGCAGAACTGGAAAAGGCACATTCAATATTATAATAACTATGGTTTCCTTAACACAAAAGGCAGACAATAAAGCTCCACATTTGCAAAACTGTTTTTTTCTGCACTTCAGGCCATAAAAACAAACCCACGCAATGGGGCTTGACATTCACAAAGACCTGTCATTCCCTCTTCAGATTCTGAAAAAGCAATCTTGATTGCAGCGAACAAGCAGATTCTACATGACCATTGCTATCATGTTATCAAAGTCCAAAAGCTGTCGCTTTCAGGATCAGCATAATGATTTTCTAAAACTGTCATTGCCTTGTTTCATTTTAAGTCACAGTATTTCATTGCTTTGAAACTTGTAAATGACAGCAAGGGAGGGTGTTTAGTATATCTATCTATTTAAAATAAGAGAAGGAAAGATGGAAAAGACACACGTTGCCTTATTCCTGTTGCTATTACAACTAAAATCTTGTACATTATATGTAAAAACAAAACATAAGCAAAATCTGAAAAGTGGAAAGAAGGCAGACCACCTATGGTCCTCAGAATGGGAGGACTGGCATGAATTTTCACTTTGCCTCATATATCTCAGACTTGGAATTGAAGAAGCTAGCAATCAAGAAAACATTAACAGGCACAGAAAAAAAGAGCCACAATGAGTCTGTTCTCTATAGTAAAAATTAAGAAAAAGAGCCGGGCACAGTGACACACACCTGTAATCCCAGTACTTGGGAGGCTGCGACAGGAGGATCGAAGGTTTGAGGCCAGCCTTAGCAACTTAGTGAGACCCTCAGCAACTTAGTGAGACCTTGTTTCAAATTTTTAAAAAATGGGACTAGGGGTGTAGCTCAGAGGTTGCATGCCCCTGGGTTCAATTCCCAGTACCACAAAAAAAGGAGTAACCAAGCAAGACAGAAATTTTTGAGACAATAACCACTCTACTGCAGCCAAAACCATAGAAAAACTGGACCTAAACACATGCATACCATCAAAGACTAAGGGAGAAGGGAGGGAGCCTGGACTTGTACTATCCTAAGGCTGTGTGGACACGCCTCAACCCACCAAATCCTCTGCCGGTGTGGTGCCAGAGAAGATCATGTGTGGAGTAGACTTTCATCCTCCTGGTGTACAATGAGAGCCACCCATACACACTACATCAGCAGAGACAATATGGGGAACCTAGATTTACACCCCCACCAGGAAGAATGCAGTGCTCTCTTTTCCCCCTCTGAAGCAATCTCAGAGAAGACCTAGTAAAGAGTCAGGACTTTTACCACCATAGAGTGATAAAGGCCAACCCCCCTGGCCAAGTGTTAGAGGAAGCAAGATTGAAGGAAGCAGTAACTAGGCAACCCGCCCCCTCCCAAGTAGGAAGGTATCAGCAGAGTGTTAGCATGGCACAGAAACATGCACCTTGTCCAGCAGTGATGAGTAGCCCCTCAACCTTGGCTCCACAAAAGCCAAATGTGAAACCTGGACTTCTATTCCCATGTGGTAGTAATGAAGTGACATCCCCTTTCCCCTGCTGGTGGCAGTGTCTGAGGAAGCAATCTAAAATAGAAAGTTTAAAAGAGATTCAGAGTCCCATGACATAATATTCCAAATGCCCAGGTTTTGATCAAATATAACTAATCTACCAAGAACTCAGAAGTTCTCAAGATGAATTAAAAACAAGAGATAGGTGACAAAACTGAGATGACAGATGTTAGGATTATCTGACAATTGTTTTTAATGAAGCTGTCATAAAAATTTTTCTGCAAGCAACAAACATGCTTGAAACAAAAAGTGTTATAGCAAAGATAGAAATAGAAAGATAAAATTAGAGCTGGTTATGTTGGTGCATGCCTGTAAGCCCAGCTACTTGGAAGGCTGAGGCAGGAAGATTGCAAGTTCAAGTCTAGCCTTGGCAATTTAGAGAGACTCTGTCTCAAAATAGAATTTTAAAAGGGCTTGGGGTGAAGCTTAGTGGTAGAGCATTTGCATAGCTTGTGCAGGTCCTTGTATTCAATACCAAGTATCACAAATAAAGAAGAAAGGAAGGGAGGGAGGAAAATTGAAAGATAAAAAGAAATTGAAAATGTCAGCAAAGAAATAACAGATATAACAAAGAACCAAGTGGAAATTTAAGAATTGAAAAATACAATAACCAAATTTTAAAAACTTAATGGATAGGCCCAGCAACCAAAAGGAAGGGAAAGAAGATAGAATCAGTGAACTTGAAGACAAAATTTTAACCTATCCAATCTAAACAATGGAGAAAAATATTCTGAAAAAATACGTCAACAGAATAAAAACACAAACCATAGACTAGAGAAATTATTTGCAAAAGACATATCTGATTCAGCACTGTTATCCAAAATATACAAGGAGATCTTAAAACTCAATGATTAGAAAATTAACATCCTAATTAAATTTTTTAAAATGGGCATAAGCTGGGAATGGTGGTACATGCCTATAATCCAAGTACTTGAGACACTGAGCCAGGAGGATCATGGGTTTGAGGCAAGCATGTAGTAACTAAGGCAGACCCTGTCTCCAAATAAAAAGTAAAATAGGGCTAGGACTATAGTACAGATGTAGAATGCCCCTGGGTTCATTCCCCAATACCATACAAAATAAGATGGGCATGAGACCTGAATAGACACCTCACTAAAGAAGATATACAGATGCTAAATAGGTATATGAAAACATGCTCAATATTATCTGACATTAGGTAATTGCAAACTAAAACAATGAGATATCACTACACACCTATAAGGATGGCAAAAACCCAAAACGCTAACAATATCAAAAGCTGGCAAGAATGTGGAGCAAGAGTAACTCATTCATGGCTGATAGGAGTCCAAAAGGTAGAGCCACTTTGGGAAACATTTTGACAGTTTATTACAAAACTAAATTTTTTACAAAACTTGCTCTTACTGATCCAGCAATCATACTCCTTAGTATTTTCCCAAATGAGTTGAAAGCTTATTTTCATACAAAAACCTGCACACAAGTGTTTATAGTAGCTCTATTCATAGTTGTCTAAACTTGGAAGCAACCACCAAGATGTCCTTCAGTATGTGAATGAATAAATAAACTACGAGACATCCAGACAATAGACTCTTGTTCAGCCCTAAAATGAACTGAATTATCAAGGCATGAAGAGATATTGAGGAATATTTTCTGTATGTTGTTTTTTTAGTGATGGTAGTGGGGACTGAACCCATGACCTTGCACATGCTAGGCAAGCACTGAACTACATTTCAAACCATTTTATTTTATTTTATTTTATTTTAAGGCAAGGTCTTGCTAAGTTTCCCAGGCTGATCTTGAACTTGGAATCCTCCTGCCTCAGCCTCCAAGTAGCTGGGATTATAGATGTGCACCATCATACCTGATGAAGGAATGCTTACTGCTTTGTTTTTGTACTGGAAATTGAACCCAAGGGCATTCTACCATCAGATTACACCCCAAACCTCCCTTTTTTAAATTTTGAAACAAGGTCTCACTAAGTTGCTGAGACTGGCCTTGAACCTGCCATCCTCCTGTCTCAGCCTTCCAAGTACTGGGGTTATAGGCGTGCACCATAACACCTGGCTCTGATGGAGGAATCTTAAATGCATATTACTAAATAAAAGAAGCCAGTTTGAAAAAGCTGCATACTGTATGATTTGACATCCTGGAAAAGTAAAAACAAAATATGGAGATATGTTTTAGTTAGATTTTTCATCATTACGACCAAAATACCTGATAAGAATAACTCAAAGAAGGGAAAGTTTATTTGGCTCACAGTTTCAGAGATTCAGTATGTGGTTGGCCAGCGCCAAGGCAGAAATATTGTGACAGTACAGCATGGTGGAAAATAGCTGCTCAATTCATGGTGGCCAGAAGCAGAGAGAGCAACAGGAAACACCTAGGGACAAATATAGTCCTCAAGGCCATGTTCCCAGTGACCCATCTCCTCCAGCCATGCTTTACCTCTGAAACTTGCTGCATCGTGGACATACTTTCAACACATGAGCTTTTGGGGGAAATTCCAAACCCAACCCATAACATTTTACCCTTGGACTACAAAAGTTCATGCCCATCTCTCAATGTGAAATGAATTCAATCCATCTCCAAACATCCCCATAGTCTTAGCAGTTCCAGCATTGCTCAAAAGTCTAAGTCTAATGTCTCCTCTGAGACTCAAGGTAAATTCTTAGCTGAAAACTCCTGTAAAAATAAAAATCAGGTTACAGCCGGGCGTGGTGGCGCACGCTTGTAATCCCAGCATTCGGGAGGCTGAGACCGGAGGATCCGGGTTCGCGGCCAGCCTCAGCTACCTAGTGAGGCACTCCGCAACTTAGTGAGACTCGGTTTCAAAATAAAGACTAAAAAAAAAATAGGGCTGGGGGTATAGCTCGGAGGTAGAATGCCCCTGAGTTCAACCCCCAGTACCACAAAAAAAAAAATCAGGTTACATGCTTCCAATATACAATGACACAGAGAAATGTTTCCATTCCAAAAGGGAGTATCAGGGGCATAGAAAAAAAGGATGTGACCAAAGCAAGACTGAAACCCCAGCAGGGATAAACATGAAGTCCTATAGCTCCATATCCAGCATCTGGGGCATACCATGGTGAGATGTGAGCCTCAGAGGACTTGGACAGCCCTGCCCCTATGGCATTGCTGGTCACAGCCCACATAGCTGCTCTCTTAACTTGACCCTATCTGAACCTGCAGCCTTCTTTGGCAAACTGTTCACATTACTGATACTCAGTTCCTGGGGTCTCTGTTGCAACTTTGACTTAATTCTTATAGCTTCTCTCATGGTCCTCTCAGGAGCTGCCCATAGGGATTCTGACTGCTACACATTGGCCTCTGACTGCTACACAAGGCCTTCCTTTGCAATATTGGTGGAAGCCTTCATTACCAATAAGTTCCAAATCCTGCATTCCTGCAGAACCAGCACCATGTGGACAACACCATGAGCTGCTGGCTCAAACAGTATCTGCCCCCACCCCTGGACCACAGCTGCAGCAACCTCCTATTGCCTGAGCAGCTGAACATGGTGAAATGAATCCTAGGGAAACATTTTTAGACATCCCTGTGCAGGCAAAGGGACTCCAAGGCCTCTTCTCAAAATGACCTCTTTCAACTAATTTTTCACTGTTACTCCCTTGAGCCTGTGATGGGTGGGATCTTCCTGATCCCGGAGATACCCTCAAGGCATCTTTCTATTTTCTCTGTGAAAAATATTTAATGTCTCTATAGTGGTGGTAATATCTTCATCAATAACACTTTCCTTAGCCCCAGTTTCATACATCCTTTTCTGGCCGAACTGCTAGATTTTAAAATCTATTTCCTCTGCTTCCTCCTACTAATTCTCAGAGTAGACCTGACTAAAAGCCACCAGCAATTCCCATGCCATAGTCTGTATGCTATGCTGCCTTGAAATTTCTTCCACCAAATTAATTAGTCCAATATCTCTAAATTCAGCCTCACAGAATATCTCAGGACCTGAACAAAATATAGACAGGAGTTTTGTTTGTTTGTTTGTTTGTTTTTACCAGAATGTAACATGAATGGCTCTAGTCCAATTCCCCATAGAGTACTCCTGGCCATCTGAAACCTCATGAGGATAGTCTTTACTGTCTGCATTCCTATTAGCATTCTCATCTTCTCAGCTCCCATCGGAATTTCCCATTAATCTCTGTTTACAACATAATAAGACTCTCTAGTTTTCATCTTTAAACTTTTCCAAACTCCTTCTGCAAACAAGTTTCAAAGGTTTCTGAACCACATGGTCAGGTTTAGAGACAGCACAAATCTCACTTCTTGGTATAAAAAAAAATTTTTGTTGCTATGACCAAAATAATTGTCATGAACAATTCAGAGAAGGAAAAGATTATTCGGGCTCACAGTTCCAGAGATTCAGTCTATTTCACAAGTTCAGATGGCTCCAAGAAATAAACATCAAGCCAGGCATGGTAGCGCACACTTGTAATCCCAGTACTTGGGAGGCTGAGACCTGAGGATCTGGGTTTGAGGCCAGCCTCAGCTACCTAGTGAGGCCCTCCGCAACTTAGTGAAACCCTGTTTCAAAATAAAGAATAAAAAATAGGACTGAGGGTGGAGCTCGAGGATAGAATGCCCCTAGGTTCAGCTCCCAGTACTGCAAACAAACAAACAAAAAAGAAATAAACATCATGATGGCACAGTGGTGGGGGTTTTGTGGAAATGTTTAGGTATGGGGGGGTTCTGCTCAAAAGGTTGAGTAAGGAATACTGTACCATAGACAAAAAAGGGGAGGGATGAAGTGTCTTAGGGAAGAGTTTCCTTAGACCCCTTTTATGATGCAGGTATGAGAGGATGAAAGTCTGTAGAAGTAAGTAAGAACAGAATAGTCATCCCCACTATCCCAAAGAAATGTCACTGTCCTACCTGCCACATCCAGATGTACCCTCAGCTCCAGTCCAGTGATAGTGATCTACTGTGTTGGAGCTGAATGGATAGGGCCACTTAAGCCCTAGACTGCCATCTATTGGGGGGAATCAACCTCCAATCAGGGGGACATTTATCCCTAGGGTCAGAGTTTCCCCAGCGGCCCGTTTGTACACAACAGTAACAAGCAGACTCAGGAGGCTTATCCTTGTTGGGATAATCTTTGGCCCAATGCTCTGGGCAATAGAAGATTAGACACTTACCTTGGAACTTGGAAGGAGAAACACTGGTGAGCTGTTGATGACTCTCTTAAGGGTGGCTAAAAGTCAGATATGCTTGCTGTCCTTTTCCCTTCCCTTCTTCCACGCATTGGCCTCACAATTATAAAAAAATAATAATAATAATAAATAAGTGGCAGTGGTTAGCAAGTCATCTAGGGTGGTGGCTGGATTTTGTATTATCTTTTATTTTTGTTTTTGGTACTAGGGAATGAACCCAGAAACATTCTACCTCTGAGCTACAACCCCCAGGCCTGTCGTATTTTTTATCTTGAAATAGGGTCATGCTAAGTTGCTGAGGCTAGCTTCAAACCTGCAGTCCTCCTATCTCAGCCTCCCAAGTACTGGGATTACAGGTCTGTGCCACAGCACCCAGCTTGGAGGCATGTTAAAAATACAGACTTTTGGGCCTAGAACCACAGAGAAAGGGAGTCCTGGAGGAGTTGTGATTCTACCAAATTGGTAAACTGTTTCACTCTATTTATTTATTTATTTTGCAG
>PVLC010016004.1:12358-36359 GCA_004027655.1 Graphiurus murinus
ATGCTTGTAATCCCAGCATCTGGGAGGCTGAGACCGGAGGATCCAGGTTCGCGGCCAGCCTCAGCTGCCTAGTGAGGCCCTCCGCAACTTAGTGAGACCCTGTTTCAAAATAAAGAATAAAAAAATAGGGCTGGGGGTGTAGCTCGGAGGTAGAATGCCCCTGGGTTCAATCCCCAGTACCACAAAAAAGAAAAAAATTGAAATGTGATTCACATGCCACAAAATTTGCCCCTATTCTTATTTATTTGTTTTTGGTACTGGGGATTGATTAAACCCAGAGACTTCCTACCTCTGAACTATGCTCTCAGTCCTATTTTGTATTTTTGTTTTGAAATAGAGTCTCACTAAATTTCTAAGGCTGGTCTCAAACCTATGATCCCCCTGACTCAACTTCCCAAGTGCTGAGATTGCAGGCATGCTCCACACCTGGCTTGTCTTTTATAGTTTTCATCTAATGTCTGGGGTAGACTGGGTGATGAATTTGTCCTTGAGAACAGTTTGTTCCTCATAGGAGCTTAGGTCCAAATGTGTGTGTTTAGTGTGTACTTCTTGCAGTCACACCAGAAAGGCCTTGGGATTTTCTTTGGACCCTTTGCCACCCTAGTATAGCTAAAGACCTTTTGTCTTCCTACTTTTAATCCTGCTTGTATGCAGGTAAGGAAATGAGTTCTCTCCCACTGTTGGTCAGAGTCAGTGTGATCCCACTTTGGGTCTGTGGTTGGAATAACAGTTTCCCAAATAGGGGTACTTGGGTTCACCCAGGTGGAGATCACTGGCATACTTCTTTGCCTCCTTTATTACTCTCAGTATCTGATAAAGTTTGGTTTAATATGATTATGATATCCTTCCAAGTTAAATCATAAGCCAGAGATATATGTTGAAAAGCCTCCACGGGGTTATCTGTGTAACTTAATTAAGTCTGCCTTAATTTGTTTTACTTCTACTAGGGAGAATGGTCTATAGATCACCTATGTTCCAAATTCCATAGGGGATACATGTGAGCTGGTGAGAGTTTGGGTCTGCAAGTATGGGCAGTGAGCACTGGAGAAAGAAGATTGGGTCCCAGGTAGGGGGTTAAGGCAGGGTAAGTGGGAGGCACAGGGATGGAAGGTTCTGAGGAATTGGAGGGGGAAGAAGAGGGTGCTGAGCTTTCTTTAGTAGGGGGTAATGGTCAGTGTTGCTCTACATGGCAGCCTTAGAGGAGATCCTTTTGCTTCCAGAGGAGGAAAAAGATCTGGACATAAGGGACCTCTGTCCACTTCCTCCAATTTTTAAAGAATAGAAAGTAAGCTTTTTCATCTTATATATCATGGGTTTAATTGGGTCCAGCTGGCCAGAATATACCCCAGTGAACTCTCACGCAGAATGAAGAGTTGATTTCCCAACTTCAAGAAGAGAATTTGGAATTAGAGAAATCCAATTCCCTGACTCCCTGGTGATGGAGGTTCCCATCCACCAGGGAATCGGAGAAACCTGTACCCTGACTAGCTGGAGATGAATTTTCATCAGCTGGACTGGAATATTGCTACCATGTGCCCACCCAGAGGGGACCTTATAGTTGGGCAAGATCAGGGAGCCTTACCACAGGGTAAGAGGTAAGGTTCTTACTCAAAAGGGAGGGAGATGGAGTGACTTAGCATTTCAGTGGGAAGGAGTACCTGGTGATGATTTTGGCCATAGGAGCATAGAGAATGTGCTCAACTGGGCCCCCAAGAAGGAATGGAAATCTTAAAGCATAAGCTAAAGGTCCCAGGCAGGAGAAGCACAAATGGTTTGGCCCAGAGCATCTGCTTCGAGCAATTGTAAAGGTGGAATTGAAGCATAGTGGTGCACACCTATAATCCCAATACTCAGAAGGTTGAGACAGAAGGATCACAGGCTCGTGGCCAGCTTCAGGAACTTATTGAGATCCTCAGCAACTTGGCAAGACCCTGTTTTAAAACAAAAAATAAAATAGAGCTAGAGGTATAGTTCAGAGGTAGAATGTCCCTGGGTTCAATCTCCAGTACCAAAAACAAATGTAATTGAACTTGTGGTTTGGGAGTCTGTGGGGGAGAGTATGAAGGATAAAGAGTTGAAAGTCTCTGAAGCCAGAAAAGAGCAAGCAGAAGCAACAATTGTTCTTGGGACTAACCACATAAAAAGGACTGATGAGGGGCAGGAAGCAAAAGTGAAAGAAATGAGGACTGAGGTGTCTCAGTAAATGACATTCCTCCAGGGAGAAGGGTTTAAGGACTAAGCAGAGGGAAAAGATTAGAGCAAGCCAGGTGTGATGGTACACACCTATAATGCCAGCACTTGGGAGGCTGAGACAGGAGAATCACAGGTTTGAGGCCAGCCTCAGCAACTTAGTAAGGTCATCAGCAATTTAGTGAGACCCAGTTTCAAAATAAAATAGGTCTGGGGGTGTAGCTCAGAGGTAGAATGCCCCTGGGTTCAATCCCCAGTATACCCTCCAAAAAAGATTAGCTCATAGTAGGGTTACTTACAGTGATTTTAAGTCTCTGAGTCACAGCACCAGGATAAAACTGTTGTGAGTGGAAGACCCACGAGCGGAGCCTCTGTCCCTGGTTCTTGTATGCTCAAAAGAAAGAATTCAAGACAAGCCCCCAGAGCAGTGTGTTATGTAAGCAGGAGCATTTATCAAAACCAACAGTGCAAGCCGGGCATGGTGGCGCACGCTTGTAATCCCAGCATTCGGGAGGCTGAGACCGGAGGATTCGGGTTCGAGGCCAGCCTCAGCTACCTAGGGAGGCACTGCACAACTTAGTGAGACTCAGTTTCAAAATAAAGAATAAAAATAGGGCTGGGGGTATAGCTCGGAGGTAGAATGCCCCTCCTGAGTTCAAGCCCCAGTACTGCAAAAAAAAAAAAAAAAACCAACAGTGTACCCTCAAAGGAGAAGGAAAGTGGGTTGCAACCAAAGAGTTAGAGACCCTGGGAAAAGGCACAGGGTTATATCTGATTTTAGTTTCTGATTATTTGAGGGGGTCTGAAGTCATTTGATTGACAGGGCTGAGTGGCAAACGGGCTTACACACCTATTTTGGGTATTGTGCATGTACTTACCCATAATCACCCAGATGAAGGAGGGGGGTGGAATAAAACCACAATGCTAATAATGTTAAAAGCATAACAATTAGGTAAGGGTCACTTTAGGTTGGTTTTGGTCCCTCTCTGCACAAGTGGGTCCAAGGGTATTTCCCTAAACTCTCAAAAGAGAAAGTTCCAATTCTTAGAAAAAAAATAGTTTAAGCTGGGTGTGGTGGCACACGCTTGGAATCCCAGCATTTGGGAGGCTGAAACTGGAGCATCCGGGTTCGTGGCCCGGCCAGCCTCAGCTACCTAGTGAGGCACTCCACAACTTAGTGAGACCCTGTTTCAAAATAAAGAATAAAAAATAGAGCCGGGCGTGGTGGCGCACAATTGTAATCCCAGCATTTGGGAGGCTGAGACCGGAGGATCCGGGTTGGAGGCCAGCCTCAGCTACCTAGTGAGGCACACCGCAACTTAGTGAGACTCGGTTTCAAAATAAAGAATAAAAAATAGGGCTGGGGGTATAGCTCGGAGGTAGAATGCCCCTGAGTTCAATCCCCAGTACTGAAAAAAAAAAAAAAAGAATAAAAAATAGGGCTGGGGGTATAGCTTGGAGGTAGAATGCCCCTGAGTTCAATCCCCAGTACCACAAAAAAAAAATAGTTTTAGCTGTAAGTTAACCAAATTTGAAAAGGTTTAAAGGAGGATCTATTTAAGGGAGGTTCTGGGGTAGACCGAGAGTGTGGAAGGTTTTATGGAAGTTTTTAAGTTTGTGGGTGTTCTGCCTGTTTATAGGAAAGCCTGAGGCAATTTCAGAAGGTGGAAAATCTTCAAGGAGTAGATATTTAACAGCATGTTTCACAGTGCTCATGCCTGGGGTGGGAAGTCCTGTGGGGAGTTTCAGCAGCATACTTCCTGTTGCTCATACCTAACTACCTAATATGTTTGAAAATCACCTGTCCAACAAAGAACTAGTATCTAGGCCGGGCCTGTAATCCCAGCTACTTGGGAGGCTGAGGCAGAAGAATCTCAAGATGGAGGCCAGCCTGGGCAACTTAACAAGATCATGTCTCAAAATTAAAAAAAATAAATAAATAAAAAGGGCTGGGAAATGTTGATCAGTGGCAGAACACTTGTCCAGCATGAGAGAGAGAGAGAGAGAGAGAGAGAGAGAGAGAGAGAGAGAGAGAGAGAGAGAGAGAGAGAATGAATTTTGACATTCAACAACTTGGGATGAATACCTACTTTCCTTATTTGTAATAAAGGGGAGGTTTTGTCTAGAGAGCTGACTTTTGGGGGGATTCAAGATAGGAGGGAGTAGGGTGAGACCTATTTAAAAGCCTTGGGACCTTTTTTTTTCTTTTTCAGGACTTTTAGAGATTCAGAATAATCAGAAAGAAGTGTTTGGTGAACACTGGCTATGGTGCTTCCTGTGTGTCCTTGAGATCTCCTCTTGGGAGTTGAGGGCTACGCACAGGAGGGTTAGAGTACGTGAATTTTGTTGCCACGAGCCAAGAGATCTTTTTATTTTTAATGAGTGTCTCCAAGGAGAGTGTTTGTTGCCTTCTTACCCTGAGATAGGGATGGGGGTGGATCTGAGGCATAAAGTTAAGGGACTCTGTGTTCCCAGGAATGGATGAAAACATCTTTGCTCTGATACACAAAGATTAAGGGTTCACTGGTCAAGGGACCTGAAAAACAGGAGAAAGCGACATTGCTTCCTGGACACTAGGAGCGATGCCAAGTCCAGGGTCAGAACACTCTTAGCAGATGGTATAGTATTTCTTGTGTGGCTATCAAGCATGGCTTGTGCCTGTGTTGTGTCCAAAATTGGGAATGAAGCAGTAAGAATCACTGAAAAAAAATCTACAAGCCCAATTACTGTATACAACGTGGAAAGGCGGGATCTTACAGGGAATATCTGAATTCCGTTAAAACCAGAAACCGTTGTTGCTAGGAGTCAAGGGAGCATTATTAAGGCCCTCCCAACAGCCAATCACAGAGCTGGGCGTGTCTATGGGCGTGGCCTTGGCTACCCAGTAGCCAATGACAGAGAGGTCTGTGAATAGGCTGAGGTGAACCGGCCGCTTGAGGTGAACCGGCCGCTTGAGGTGAACCGAGCGAGCGCCACCGCTAGGGCAGACGGCGGAGGGTTCGTGGCCTGTGGAGTGACTTGAACTGTGTCTGAGCTATCACTAAATTTCAATTCCCACCTGCCACCTAACATGGAGGATCATCAGAGTGAACATCAACGGATGATACGACGCCACCACCGTGAGAAGAAGGAACTCCAGGCCCGAATCCAAGCAATGAAGAACAGCGTCCCCAAGAGCGACAAGAAGAAAAGAAAGCAGTTGCTCCTAGACGTGTCCCGCCTCGAAGCCGAGATGGAGCAGAGGCACCAGCAGGAGTTAGAGAAGTTCCAAGAGAACTTCCCCGACAACAGCAATCTCGATTCTGTCACTGAAGATCTGGCCAAGATGGATCTCGAAAACCAGCCCCCCCGGCTCTCAAGAGCACAGAGAAGGCGGGAAAGAAGAGCAGTCCTCGAGAGAGAGCGCCAAGAGAGGATCTCTGCGGCCGAGATGGAGGATCTAGCCAGCTTCCGTCAGGAGGAGGAGGAGAAGCTGGCTGCCATATTGGGGGCCAAGAATCTGGAGATGAAAGATATCCCGGCAGACGGGCATTGCATGTACCGCGCCATCCAAGACCAGCTGGTGTTCGCTGTGACCGTTGAGAGCCTGCGCTGCCGCACCGCCGATTATATGCAGAAGCACGTCGATGAGTTCCTGCCTTTCTTCAGCAACCCCGAGAACGGCGACCCCTACACCCACGACGATTTCAGAAGCTACTGCGACAACATCGTTCGCACTGCATCTTGGGGAGGCCAGCTGGAGCTGAGGGCTCTGTCGCACGTCCTTCAGACCCCCATCGAAGTGATCCAGGCCGATTCGCCCATCATCCTCATCGGGGAAGAGTACAAGAAGAAGCCGATAACCCTAGTCTACCTGCACTACGCCTGCAACCTGGGCGAGCACTACAATTCCGTTAAACCGCTCGAGGCTGGGGCAGTAGGTGGCGCAGCACCGCGCCTCTTCTAGGCCTTTTTAAGTGCCTCAGAGCCCGGCAGACGCCATTGCTGTCGCCGGGCCAATGCCATTGCCACTAGAGTGAAACCGCCACTACCTGGTTTCCTCAGTAGGCTCAATTTTTTCTTTTTGGGTTTCTCTGCTTATTCTTTCTCTGTTTTACTTAAAATTTCTCCCCCTGCCCCACACACAACCCCGCCGCTGACTTCCATCGCTCGGTGGGGACAGGAGATTAATTGTGTGGGAAATATCTGCCATTACTACCCGAGGCACTTAAATTTGATAAAGGTCTAACCACTTTTCGCCCCTGTAGATCTTTTCCTCCCTCCCTAAGTTGGACACGTTTCAAATAACTTTGGGATAAAAATGGTTTAACAAGTTCCTCAGAATAAATAAATTTAGTAGAATAGCCCAGCATCTTCAGATATTGCCAAGTGTCTGATCAGACAAGAGCAGAGTTCATGTGATCAAAATGCTCTGTGGATGCCTTTTGTTGTACTTTCCTGTAATAAAATGTCATGAGACATTCTTTCAGTTTTGTCATTATTTCTGTTAATACATATGTTGGGCTGCTTGGGAGATGTCTTGGGTTAAGAACAAGAGTTTCCATAGTGATTCTTAAACTTGTGTGATATCTAAACTCAGTAATAGCGTTTGTTAAGTGGAAACAGTAAATATAGAAAGCAAATTTAGGTAACCATAAGTGAGCTGCAGTTTATGCTAAGATGTGAAGGATCTGAACTTAAATTTCTTTTATTAAAGGTAAAACCATTATTCAGGTACTTGATCTCTCTAGGTGCAGTTTATGCTAAGAAAGGGTGGGTAGAGGCTAGTGAAGGGCTCTAGAAATGGAAAAGGTATTCTACTGGGGTGTTGTGCATAGATTTGGGAAAGGGTATCAACCTGACTAAGGTAGGGGGTTTTGATGGACAGAGGGGTCCAGCTGGGTAGAGGAGCATGGACTGGAAACAAAGGCCTGGCTGAGCAAGGATGCCTGGCATGGGCAGAGGTCCAGACTGGGGACAGGGACACATGCTGGCGAAAGGCCCCTGGTAGGAGAAATTGAGCTAACCCTGAGAATGGGCCCTGACTTGGGAAGGGAAACAGGCTGGGAACTGAGCTGCATTCTGGGGAGAGTCCTGGCAGGGGTGGGATTGGGTGGGCTTGGGAGGGAGCCTGGCTGGGAAGAGGAAGCTGACTTAGAAAGGGGGAAGAGGCCGTAGAAGGGGTTCTTGCTGGGGAATTGGGCCTGTATGGGAAAGGGAGCCTAGCTGCATAGAAAAGGGGGCTGGGCAGGGAAAGAGACACTGGCTGCAGGAGGAGGAATAGGCTAGTGAAAGGACAATTGGTTGGAGCAAGAGGTCAGGCTGGAAGGGTACAGCAGTTCACGAAGTTGTCTGTAGCTGTTGAATGAGCAAATGATTTGGGTAAGCAGCCTGGTCAGATTTAGGACACTTGCTGAGGAAAGGGGTCAGAAAGGAGAAGGGGCCTTCCTGGGGAAAGAGGCATTGGCTGGGGAAGAGGGTCTGCTTGGGGAAGGGGAATGGGATAAAGGAAGAGGCCTGACTGGTAAAGGAGCTACCCGGCTTAGAAAAATGGAACAGAAGCCAGGCGTGGTGGCGCACGCTTGTAATCCCAGCATTCGGGAGGCTGAGACCGGAGGATCCGGGTTCACGGCCAGCCTCAGCTACCTAGTGAGGCACTCGCAACTTAGTGAGACCCTGTTTCAAAATAAAGAATAAAAATAGGGCTGGGGGTGTAGCTCAGAGGTAGAATGCCCCTGAGTTCAATTCCTAGTACCGCAAAAAAAAAAAAAAAAAAAAAAAGAAGAAAAATGGAACAGAGCCGGGCATGGTGGAGCACTCTTGTAATCCCAGTACTTGGGAGGCTGAGACCAGAGGATCCAGGTTCTCGGCCAGCCTCAGCTACTTAGTGAGACCCTGTTTCCAAATATATGGCTGAGGGTGTAGCTCAGAGGTAGAATGCCTCTGAGTTCAATCCCTAGTATTGCAAAAAAAAAAGAAAGAAAGTTGGAGCAGGCCGGGATGGGGACATGACTGGGGAAAGGGAAGCAGAGGGGCTCCTTGCCTGGGCAGGGCACACAGACTGGGGAAGGCCCTATGGCATGGAAGGTCATGGAAGGAGAAGGGAGCCTGGCTGGGACAGGAGGATATCTGGGCATGCAGGCTCAGGTGGACAGAGGGGCCAGGCAGGGGAGTGGCAGGGCAAGGAAGAAGATCTTAGGGAAGAGAGAACAAGCTCAAGAAGGGGGCCTAAGCCGGGCGTGGTGGCGCACGCTTGTAATCCCAGCATTCGGGAGGCTGAGACCGGAGGATCCGGGTTCGCCGCCAGCCTCAGCTACCTAGTGAGGCACTCTGCAACTTAGTGAGACCCTGTTTCAAAATAAAGAATAAGAAATAGGGCTGGGGGTATAGCTTGGAGGTAGAATGCCCCTGAGTTCAATCCCCAGCACCAAAAAAAAAAAAGAAGGGGGCCTAGCTGGGTAGGGAGGTAGGGAAAGGGGACATGTCTGTGGACAGGGACACAGGGAAGAAGACCTGGCTGGGAAGCCAATAATAAGAAAGGGTGGGTAGAGGGCCGATTAGAGAAGAAGGAACTGGCTGATGAAGGGAAGGAAGCCTAGAAGAGTTAGGAACCCTGGCTGTTAAAGGGGGGGAAAGGCACCTGGCTGAGAGAGGGCCACAGGGAGTCAAACAAAAACCAGACTAGGAAGCCAGGCATGGTGACACATGCTTGTAATCCCAGTACTTAGGAAGCTGAGACAGGAGGATCACAGGTTCAAGGCCAGCCTCAGCTACTTTGTGAGGTCCTCTGCAACTTAGTGAGACCCTGTTTCAAAAAAATGCTAAGGAATAAAAAATAGGGCTGGGGGTGTAGCTCAGAGGTAGAATGCCCCTGGGTTCAATCCCTAGTACCACAAAAAAAACAAAAGAAAACAAAAAAAAAAAACAGGCTAGGGAGAGACACCGGCCCAGAAAGGAGACCCAGCAGGAAAGCAAGCATGAGCTGGAGAGAAAGACACTGGCTGGTGAGGAGCGTGATGCTGCGAAGGGGCCTGGATGTGGGGATGTGCCAGTCTTGGAAGAGGAGCAGAGACTTGAAGGTTGGCACAAGCTGAAGAAGGGACACTGGGGGAGGGTGATATTGGGAAGGTGAGAAGACTCGTGCTGGGAAATGTTGTGTGACTTAATAGGGTTTCTGACAGGGGAATAGCCTGGGGAGGGAGGCATAGGCTAGGAAAGGGAACCTGCTGGTGGGAGAGGTGTGAATGCTGAGAACAATACGGGCTGGAGATGTATTAGTAGACAGGTTAATAGACCTGGCTGGAAGAGGGGCCTAACAAGTACAGAGGGACTGCTAAGGATGAGATCAGCCTAGGTCCAGACTGAGATCCTGGCTCGGAGAGGGCACGTGGTTGAGGAAGGGGGCTTAACTGAGGAGGGGAGGGCACAAGAGAAGGATGGAGGCCTGGCTGGGTAAGGGGACACTGATTGGGAAAAGGAAATCAAGTGGGGTCAGGGAGCACACCTTCCTGGAGACATGGATATGAAGGTGAAGGGAACCTGGCCAGAGAAGGAGCCCTGGCTGGGGTAGAGTTCCTGCATGGTTAAGGTGGTAAGGATAGGATAGTGGCAGGCCTTCAGAATGGGATAGACTGCCTGCTTGTCAAAAAGGCTTGCCTGTCCGGGGGTACAGGCCAGAGAGGGGTAATAGATTGGATAGGGGGCTGAGTAGGGTTGCTGTAGAAGAGAGTACTTGCTGGGCTATGTGGCCTGGCAGGGGAAGCAGGTATGGTCGGGTATAGGCAAAGCCTGTCTAGTAAGGGAGGAGGACCTGGCTGGAAATGTGGCTGCAGCTGAGGAAGGAGACATAGCTTAGGAGGAAGGCATAAATGTGTGAAAAGATCCTGGCTAGGCGAAGGGGACTGGCTGCGAAAGCAAGCACAAGAGGGTTAAGAGCTCCTGACGGGGTTGGGGAGGAAGGCAGGCTGAAAGGGGCCTAACTGATGTAGGATATAAGTTGACCTAGAATGAAAAGGGGACTCCTGACCGTTGGAGGAGGAAGAGCTCGAGAGTGGAGCCTGGCTGGAGGAGGAAGCATGTGCTAACTCAGGAGTTCTGGGGGCTGTCAACACATAAGCTGTAGGGGTTGCTGGGGATGAGGCATTGTTGTAAAAGAAAGGAAAGGGGGCCTAGGCCCTGCAGGGGCCCTAACTGGAGAACAGAGCACAGGTTGGTGAAGATAGCACTGCCTAGATAACGTGGGCCTTGCTAGGGGAGTAGTGCTGTTGCTGCCCAAGAAATTCTGTGACAGATGCCAGTCACCAAAGACGGTAAAGTCCCATTTTACAAGCTTGTCCCTGAATACAAGAGAAATGATTCTCCTATCTTGGAAACCATGGAGATTTTACTGGACCTCAGCCACCACCCCCCACTGGTTCTGCCTTTGACAGGAGGGAGAGGGAAGCATTAACTCAGGCCAGATTCTTATTATGCCCAGGGCACAAATCAAAAGGGGCCCTTCACTGAATGATCCAGAAGGGCATGAAGGATGTGCAGGCTGTTCCATTCTGTATCAGTGACTTCAGTCAATGAGAACAGAAAATGTTATGGGCAATAAAAGTCATGGCTCACTGTTCTCAAAGGGATCCTCTTCCAGCAGTAACTTTCATTCACTTACCATTTTTCTTTTCCTCATTATCATACTCTCTACCTTCTTGCCCTAGCAACTAAAAATGAGGTATCTCTTGTATGCAGATATGGGCTCTGGAATCAGACATCTGAGTTTCAAGCTCGATTTATCTACCCTTGGATAAGTCCATTTTTCTGGGCCTCAATTTCCTCATTGATAACATGGGGCCAGCCGGGCGTGGTGGCGCACACTTGTAATTCCAACATTCTGGAGGCTGAGACCGGAGGATCTCGGTTCGAGGCCAGCCTCAGCTACCTAGTGAGGCCCTCCGCAACTTAGTGAGACTTGGTTTCAAAATAAAGAATAAAAAATAGGGCTGGGGGTGTAGCTGAGAGATAGAATGCCCCTGAGTTCAATCCCCAGTACTGCAAAAAAAAAAAAAAAAAAAAAAAACCTTAACAATACATTATAAGCATTTTCTTGTGTCTTTAAACAGTCATCAATATGGTGATTTTAATGCCTGCATTGTAGCCAATGAGTGTGCCATAATTTATCCATTTCTATTCTTGGACATTTAGATTGCTTTCAATTTCTCACTACTATAAATATGCCTCTGTAATATCCTTGTAGTGAATCTTTGTCTATATTTTCTGATGATTTCCTTTTGATAAGATTTCTAGAGGTGATACAGGTCAAAAGGAGAAGCTTTTAATAATACTGGGAAATTATTAATGTAGCGGCTAACATTGAAAGTTATTATCTTTGCTAATCTTTTAGGTGAAAAATGTTGTATTAGTTTGTCCTTCATCAATTTCTAATGAGATCACATATTAGTGAATCTGGCCACATGTCTTTTTTTTTTTTTTTTTGGAACTGGGGAATTGAACGCAGGGACATTCTACCTCCAAGATATACCCCTTGCCCATTTTATTT
Source organism: Graphiurus murinus (assembly GCA_004027655.1). NCBI lineage: Eukaryota > Metazoa > Chordata > Mammalia > Rodentia > Gliridae > Graphiurus > Graphiurus murinus. Next base: position 24,069 of record PVLC010016004.1, read on the forward strand.
TTTATTTGGAAACAGGATCTCAGTAAGTTGCTGAAAATGATGCTAAGAGACTGGCCTCACACCTGCGATCCTCTCATCTCAGCCTCCTAAGTATTATGGTCTGTTCATTTAGATATTTTTAAAAGTAGCTTTTCCTATGCATTATTAGCCTTCCATTTTTTCTATCTTTTTTCATATGCTGAAGTTTAAAATTGCAATGGAATCAGTCAACCTTTTTCTTTATGGTTTCTTTCTTGATGTCAGGTTTAAAAAGGATTTCTCCATCCTGAGATTGGATCAGTACTCATATGGTTGGTTGTATTAGGAATTAAACCCAGGGGCATTCTACCTCTGAGCTACATCCCCAGCCCTATTTTTAATTTTTATCTTGAAACAGGATCTCACTAGGTTGCTGAGGCCTCACTAAGTTGCTGAGGCTGGCCAGAAACCTACAATCCTCCTGTCTCAGCTACCCAAGTACTGGGATTGCAGGTGTGCCTACTATGCCTGGGTGTTCATTTGTATTTTATTTCAGGCGTAAGATGCATTCTCTTGACATTTAACTATATTTAACATCCATCTGAAAATTACTTGGGTACAAGTTAATGACATAAATTTATTTTCTCCAACTATGATAGTTAACCAATTAGCTGAACACTATTGAATAATCCACCATTTCCCCCACTGAGTTGAAGTGCCACCTCTCATATATATTACATTCTTTTAAGAGGGTGATTTTTTTTCAATCATTCTTCGAGAATGGCTGCATTTTGGTGATCTCAATCTGAAACTGCCAGCTGTCCATTCATCCATTCATTCAATATTCACTGAAGAGAATAGTGATGAACAAAGCTTAGAGAGATTAAAAAAATCTAGTCTCAGTGTTCATCATCTAATAAAGGCAGCAGACAGAGAAACAGAAAGCAGCATGACCAGGAAAGACATTTCTTCACACTCATGTTGTCAGGGAGGCTTAGGAGTTCACAGAGAACACAGCCAGAGCAGAGGCAGGAAGGAGAGAAAGAACAGTGTTTTCCTGTTCAGTCTAGCTGTAGGATAGAGGTGAGAGGGTGATTCAAGAGGCTGGAGAAGGAAGCAGGCAAGGTCTCCTAGGTTGTTCAATATTACAGATTGAATAAATACAAATTAAATAAGATACCGTTTTTTAATCAGTTAGATTGGTAAAGAAGCAAAGTGTGATATGCTGTGTTGAGACCTGAATGCAGAAACAGGCGCTCTCAAACATTGCTGAGGGCAATTTGAGGCAATTGGAGGGCATTGGAGGGCAATTTGGCAATAGCTATCAAATTTAAAGTGTATAAACTACTATCATTTGTATTTTATAGATATAAATATACAGTCTCCCATGATTAGAATATATATTTTAAATGATGAATGGTTGTTTTGAAAAAGGGAATCTGGTTGCTGGAGAAAAGAATGGGAGGGAGCTTTTCTCTGTGTAATTTCTTGAACTTCTGATTTTTTTTTTTTTTTTCGGTACTGGGGATTGAACTCAGGGGCATTCTACCTCCAAGCTATACCCCCAGCCCTATTTTTTATTCTTTATTTTGAAAAAGGGTCTCACTAAGTTGCAGAATGCCTCACTAGGTAGCTGAGGCTGGCCGCGAACCCGGATCCTCCGGTCTCAGCCTCCCAAATGTTGGGATTACAAGCGTGCGCCACCACTCCTGGTGAACTTGTGATTTTTTTTTTAAATCAAACTGTTTATTGTTGCTTTTTGCCATTGAACTTCTGATATTTTGAACCATATGAATTAATAAATAAATTTGAACCTAACCTACTAAATTAAATGTGTGTAGCTTTTGATGTAGGAATATACTACACATAATATATATTTATAATACAAATTATGCAATGTTATTATTCCAAGGATGTTCATCATAGAATTGTTTGTCAAAGCAAAAAATCTAGATACAACTCAAACTCTATGAGTAAAGAATAATTAAATCAATTTTAGTATATTTACATGAATTATTACCTCTAGAGAGAGGGGTAGAAATTGGTGAATGAAAAGAGAAAGACAGTGAATGTTTTTTGGTGCAAACCCAGGGCCTTATACTAAGCAAATACTCTACTGCTGAACTACCAGCATTAGCTTTTGCTTTTAAACAATATGTCTTTATACTGTATAGTTGAATTTTTCATTGTGGTGAAATATATATAACATAAAATTTACCATTTTAACTATTGTGTTTACTTTTGATTGGACTTTAATGTGTTGTTTTTCCCTTTTATGTGGTTTGATATGGAAAGCAGTCTCTGTTGGGGGCAGGGAGGCTGATCAGAGTTGGAATTTACACTTTGAGGAAACTCCTCCTCAGCAGCCACAGAGATCTTGCTGAGACCCTCCCTGATAAGACACGGTCAACCTTGACCAATCATGCAAGCCCACACAAGCTTACCTGATCCCCCTGACCCCACCCCTCACCTAGCTATTTAAGCAGACCCTTCCTTAATAAAGATTGAGGCTTGATCAGAATCCTGTCTTGCCTCCATTCTTCGCGTCACTTGTTTGCTTCATTCCTTTAGGTTAAGCCGCCTCGGTCTCCCGTTCCCAACCCCCGCCGGCCGGGGCAGTCTCTTGAAGGAAACCTCCAATTTCACTAGGAGTCCTTGTCCTTAGTATCCAATAGGAAAATCCCACATAATTACTTCTTAAAATCAGTGTCAGAAAGTCTCTTTTCTTATAAGAGATGTCCCTATGGCCCTGAGATGGGCCAAATGGAGAAGCTACCCGGTATTTTTCCTTTTTTACCCTTGCTATCTGGAAGCTCCAGGACACGTGGAAATATGACCATTCTCTCTGTTTTAACTTTTTTTTTATAGTACTGGGGATTGAACCCAGAGGTATTCTATCTCCCAGAGGTATTCACCTCCAGTCCTATTTTTTATTCTTTATTTTTGAAACGGGATCTCACTAAGTTACAGAGGGCTTCACTAAGTAGCTGAGGCTGGACATGAACCTGCGATCCTCCTGTCTCAGCCTCCCCAAGTACTTGAATTACAAATGTGCTCCATCATGCCCAGCTTGTTTTAATGTGTGTGTGTGTGTGTGTGTGTGTGTGTGTGTGTGTGTGTGTTTGTGTGTGTGTGTTACTGGGAATTGAATCCGGGGCATTCTACCCCTGAGCTACATTCCCAGCCCTATTTTTTTTTATTTTGAAAAAAGGTCTCACTAAGTTGCTGAGGGCCTTGCTAAGTTACTGAGGCTGGCCTTGAACCTGTGATCCTCCTGTCTCAGCCTCCCAAGTACTGGGATTACCGGCATGCGCCATCACGTCTGACTTAATTTTAACTATTCTTAAGTGTACAGTTCAATGGCATTAAGTTCACTCACATTGTTTTGCAACCATCACCACCATTCATCTACAGAACTTTCTCATCTTGCCAAATGGAAACACCATACCTATTTTGTTATTGTTTTGAGATAGGACCTTGCTATGTTAAACAGTCTGGCCTTTAACTCCTATGCTCAAGTGATTCTTTGGCTTCAGCCTTCTGAGTAGCTGGGACTCCAGGTATGCACCATGGCACCAGGCTTCTATATCCATTAAACACTAACTCACTGTTGTCCTTTCCCCTGGCAATCAACATTATACATTCTGGCATTGTGAAACTGACTACTTTGGGTGCCTCATATAGCATTTGTCCTTTTGTGTCTGTCTTATTTAGCCCAGTGTTCTGAAGGTTTATCTGTGTCGTAGTGTAAGGGAGGGAGAGTTCCCCTTTAAGCCCTTTAGTACTTATGTAGATTCTTTGGCTGAATCTAGGAATCAAATTAATACTAGGTTGATTAAGAAGACAGAAGCAGCCAGGTATGGTGGTGCACACTTATAATCCTAGTACTTGGGAGGCTGAGACAGGAGGATCACAGGCTTGAGGACAGCCTCAGCAAATAGTGAGACTCCCACTAATCTATCAAGACCTTGTTTCAAAATAAAAACAAAATAGGGCTGGGGGTGTAGCTCAGAGGTAGAATGCTCCTGGGTTCAATCCCCAGTGTCACACATACACATACACACACACACACACACACACACACACACACACACACACAGCAAACAAGTTTTATTACATTTGCATGTACATAGGGATCTTCACAAGATAGTGAATTCCGAAGAAATTAGAAAAACAATATGGCTTTATATATTTTAAACAAAAAACACTAAATTTGTGAAGAAATGACAGGACAAATGGATCTCTGGACTAGGGTAAATTCTAAGATATCATTAAGAAATATATGGGGGATTATAAAAGCTAGAGGAAAGTATTACCCCAGTTAGTATATTTATCCAGATTTATTACAGTCTAATTACCAGGCTCTGGTGATTAAGGCTATTTTCCCACCTTTGGGGTAGTCACCACTCCCCAACTAATCTTTATGGCTTGCTGTCTATAGGAAAACACAAGTTTAATGGTTCTTTCTGCAGTTACAGTTCCTCAGGTGATTTCAGTTAAAATAAGCTATATTCTAATACAACATATTTTGAGAAGGCAAATCCTTAACTCCTTAAGTAGCATGTATCAAATTTCCTCCTTTTTAAGGGTGAATAATATTGTTAGGTGTCTATGCCATGTTGGTTTATTTGTTATATTGCTGAATTTTTAAATTTCTATGTATTTATCTTAAAAAAGGAAAATGACTTTTAAAAACTGGGACAGTTACCTTTCCCTTCTGCTCTAACATACTTAAATAGCTCCTTGGAAGTTGAAATAGTCCATTCAGTTGTGAAAATGGGCCTGGGCCTTTTTTGAAGTGAGTCTCTTTGACAGGTGTAATTCTTAAAAGAAAAACTATGGAGAAATATGTTGGTGGAGAGCCCAAGATGGCATCTGAGGGAAACACCTCTCCTCAGACGCTGTGAACTCAAATCAAATCTGCCATAAAAGCAGCTTCTTGACAGAAGAAAACAAGCAACAAAAAAAGCAAACAAAGCAACAAGAATTGAAATACAGCTGAAAAGACCCCAGAAAGCTGGCCAGAGAGAGCAAAGGAGCCTGTCCACATGACAACGGTGCCACATCACGGAGTGGTGGCTGCCCTTAAGCTGCAGCCTGACACGAGGGTCTATTAACACCAAGATAACTAACGACCTCTTGCGTACCCAGCAACCAAACATGGAGTAAGAGACTCCAGAACTCCACATCCTAACCAGGCGGCTTATCTCCGCACCTTCCACGGATTCCAGATGAAAAAAGAGAAACCCTATATAAGCAAAGAAGTTGACTTACCTGAAGGTGATGGATGGGGTGGCAGGGGTGGGAGGGAGGCACCCTAATGCACATGATGTACTTTCACAAATATATCAAAGTCATTCACTAAACTAAACTTGAGAAGAAGGGAGGGTGAGGGAGTGGGGTGGGAATTGGGGAAGGGGTTAAATGAGAAATGTGTGCATATATGCCTTTATTAGCTTGTACCGAACAAAGATGTATGATTACAATGCACCAATTAATTTAAAAAAAGAAAAACTATGCAAACTAAAAAACAATCATAATCCATCCAAAATAGATAAGAACAAAAATTGAAGACCAACAAATCAGGAGGAAAAGAGTAAAGGCGACAATTTTCTCATCTCTTAGAGGGTAAATCAGAGACAACATTTTACTTTTAAAGTTGAAATATTGAGCCTGGCGTGGTGGTGCACGTTTGTAATCCCAGCATTCGGGAGGCTGAGACCGGAGGATCCCGGTTCGCGGCCAGCCTCAGCTACCTAGTGAGGCACTCCGCAACTTAGTGAGACCTGGTTTCAAAATAAAGAATAAAAAATAGCTCGGAGGTAGAATGCCCCTGAGTTCAATCCCCAGTATTGAAAAAGAAAAGAAAAAAAAGTTGAAATATTGAGAATTATAGGTTTATGCATGATGCTTAACATCATAAAAAATAACCACCAGTAGAACTAAAAACAGATTGTCTACCCTCCCATTTAGAATATTTTTTAAAGAAAAGGAAATAAAACTGTGCCCTTGGAGCAACCAATAGAAAACCAAGGTAACAGAAAATGATTTACTGGCCTTCTGTAGAGGAGGACGATTTAGGCTATGCATTTTTTTTTTTTTTTTTTTTTCTTTTTTTTTTTGCAGTACTGGGGATTGAACTCAGGGGAATTCTACATCCAAGCTATACCCCCAGTCCTATTTTTTATTCTTTATTTTGAAACAGGGTCTCAGTAATTTGCTGAGAGCCTCACTAGGTAGCTGAGGTGGGCCACGAACCTGGATCCTCCAGTCTCAGCCTCCCAAATGCTGGGATTACAAGCGTGCACCATCACGCCTGGCTTGCATTTTTCTCTTGATGTTTGCATTTTTACTTTGGTTTAAATTATTTTGTGTAAGGAGATAATGAGGTTGTGGTCTGTACCTAGTTTCAGAAAGAAGATACTTTATTTCATCTTTTTGGTTCCTTTTTATTTCAGTGGGTCTTCCCTAGGGGAATGATCAAATAAATATACATTTATCATTAAGTGTCCTCTTCACTGTGAATGAGAAAATATGTCTCCTAAATATGTTTATTGTGCATTAACTACTTCTTGAAAAAATTTGTTACAGTTGATCTCATGGGCCCCTCTAGCTTTCTCTCCCTGTCTCTTTCTCTCTCATACATGCGCTCGAGTGCGAACATACACACACACACACACACACACACACACACACACACACAAGACCTGTCTCTAAATGTTACATGTGACTCCACACACCAGAAAGTAGAAGCAATAGCAAAGCAGTTTTGATTTGCCATAAGAAAGAATGTTCTGATAACCAGAAGTATCCAAAGATAAAAAAGGACCATCACATAAGGAAGTGAGCTCTCTATTATCAGAGATGGGTAAGTCCAAGCTGGGTAACCACCACCTCACAAAGAGGTTTTCAAACATCTGGTGGGAACTTAGAAGCTTCCCTCTCGCCTGAAAAATTAGAAAACAAAAGGGAAGCTGGGCATGGTGGCACTCATCTGTAATCCTAGTACTTAGGAGGCTGAGGCAGGAGAATCATAGGTTTGAGGCCAGCTTAGTGAGACCCTATTTCAAAATAATAAATAAAATAGAGCTGGGGGCATATCTCAGTGGTAAAAACAGCCCATGGTTCAATCCCCAGTACCACAAAAAAAAAAAAAAAAACAAGAAAGAGAAGAAGAGAAAAGAAAGTGGCTTCTTTTGTTTGAGAGTGAACAAGACAGGAGGTATAGACAGTCCTGGAACAAGGAGAAGGCTGGATTAGAAGCTAGTGGAGCAATAAGAGAGGTTTTCTAGACCCCTTGACCTGTTGAATCCTCTTTCTAAACTGCATAAATGTTAATTCCTCCTCCAGACCCTGATCAGTCTGGAGTCTGAAAACAGATTAGTTTTGTGGAGCTGAAGAAGAAGCCTGAAGTGAAGAGAGCACAACTACTTTGTTGATTCCAGCCCTTTTTCTTAAGTACAAAACTGGTACTTCAGCCCAGCCTGGAGAGTCGCTCAAGGGACCTATTCTAATGAATAGCCTCGAATAAGGAGAACACATCCTCAAGTGTGTAAATAATGCTTCTGAAATATTCGAGGGGGCTTGAAAATAGCTGTTCTCTTAAGAACCCTATTCAGTTTAACAAAATATATCAAGGGTCTCCAAAAACAGACTGTCTTGATCAACATTTTCACTGATATAATCCAAAAAGATTGACCACACAACAGTTTCCTTGGAAGTTTTGGGTTCAGTACATGTGAGGCCGGGTTTGCAGAGCTCAGGACATGACGGCAGGAAGCAGAAAGAGGGAGAGCACAAGGCTTTGCTCCCACATCACCTGGAGGCCAGGCCAGAAGCAGGGAGAGGAGGAAGGATATATAATCTTCAAGGCCACAATCCCAGGAACCCCTCCTTAGCAACCAAGTCCCACTTCCATCATTGCTACCTTGTTTCCCTGAGGGTTAGGAGGACATTGTAAATCCAAACCATTATGCAGGCATTCCTTATTGGGCAGGGGCCCAGGAAGGTAGAGTAAGGAGCCCCCAAATAACTAAAGGTGTGTTCATGCTCTCCAAAGAGGCCTAGCTTCAGAGATAACACCAACGCAGATCCAAGTACCCCTTGACCCAAGGTCTACCAGTAAGTACTATGATCCAGTAAGAAGACGGGGAAATTGTGACTGTCTTGGGCCAGCTTGGGGCTGATGAGAGTGTGGGGGACCAAGAGGGAATGAGGAGACTTGAAAAGTCAGCTTAGACTTAGGCAGGCCCTGATAAAGGGAGGAGCATTCCAGGCAGAGGGGACCCCTTTATTCAAACACATAGAGGTGGCTGTTTTTGCATTTCCATCATCCATTTCCCCCTCACTTCCACAAAAGCCCTCACTTTCCTATTGGGGTGTCATTCCTCTGTCATCCCCTTGGGGTGAAAAGGGTTCACCACCAAGACCTACCCCCTTTAGACCTGCTGATCAAGGCATGCTTCTCTCTGGGCACAGTGATTGGTTCAAGATGAGCCTGTGACCCGAGCCTATCCAATCAGTGAGACGCAGGATTGTGTAAGCACATTCATGTTGTTGTCTTTTTAAATCTGGGGCCACTTTGCTACAGTTGTAGGGGGCTGGGCTACAGTTACTAAAGGCGACTCTGGTGAGGCTATCATGAGAAATTACCAAGTTAAATCAACACCGAGAAAGAAGTTATTAAGGCTTTCTTGGAGGTGCGTTTAGTGTTCTTGGATTGAACCAAAATTTTGGACAAAACCAAATTTTTATTTGAAAGGAAGGAGGAAAAGAAATGGATAGCAACATGATTTCCCACGTTCTGATTCTGTGCTGCCAAAGCAATTTTATCGAGGGTTCTTGGGTACCTCGAAGCTAAGAAGGCACACTCAGGGTATTCTAGATCTCTGAGAGTAGCTTGCCTGAGGAGTATTATGTGGGGCCTGTGTTCATCTAAAGTGCATTAAGTTAGTGTCTGCCCATTCCCAAGAATGCAGGCATCATTGCAAGTACAGAGAGTATCTGTTTCTGATCCTAAGGACCAGGCCATGTGTACAACTCCATGAGCTTCCTTTCCTGTAGGGCAGCCACCATTCCTCACCTGAGATGAAAGATATTATTTCTGCAATTTTCTCACCCTTTGAGAAAAAAACTCTCTGTACTATGGAGTTAGAATGTTATTCTGTAGACAGTAGGAGCCATTAAGTTTGTCAGAATGAGTGAGATATCAGAGCTATGCTTTGAGAATGATGAATCTTATGGCTGTGGAGAAAGGAATATATGTGTTGCAAGGAGAGGGATTGGAGGAAATAAGATGAATTGAGAGGTTCTCTCTCAATCCATGACAGATGATTGACCTAAACGTGGGCAGTAGTAGCAGGAGAATAGGCAATGGACACTTGGAATAGAATTAGTATTTATGTGGAGAGTAAGGGTGAAGGCAGGAACAGAGGGGACTCCCTGTTTTCTGGCTGGAGTAATTCAGAAAATATTTTATTGATAGATCCTTAACATCTCTTAAATTGGGCTGAGGATGTATGGCTCTAGCTCTGTGATAGAGTACGCTCAGAGCTCTTGGTTCAATCCCTAGCACTACAAAAAAAATCCCTTAAATTGTCCATTAAGTAGAGTATGCAATCTTTGTATGCTTAAGTTTTTTATACTTCTGAGCCAAACTTAAAAAGGTGTGTGTATGTGTGTGTGTGTGTTTGTGTGTGTAAGAGAGAGAGAGACAGAGAGAGAGAGAGAGAGACAGAGAACTCTCAGAAAAAATATACAAGAAACTACTAGGAAACAAAATAAATGTCTAAGAGACAGGATATGACGGCAATGCTTATTCAAAATATAAATGTAGTTAGAATTTTAAAAATATAATTAAATTAACAGTCACTAGCAAGTGAAGCTGTGTCAGCAGTCACCCAGTGGTTACCCTCAATAGTACTATTGCCAAACTTGATAATTATAAGATAGGAACTTCAGCAGGGCAATGCATGGAGTGCTCTGGCACTCTCTCTATGGGAGTTATGTGCTCTGCATCCTTCTTTCTATAATTCTTCAATAGATAACTATTTAACGAGTATTCATAGCCTGTTTTTTTACACATTTACACACCTCACCCCCTTTAAGGAAAGCAATGATTTCAGAGACAATAAAGTCTAAATACACATTTTAAAAGCGATATCATTTTTTCCTGAATTCAAATCTATAGAGGATTTTGAGTTTTACAACATTCTGCAAAGCAGCTTCTCTGTTTCTTTCTTCTGTTTCTACTGGCACAGAGACCTAAAGCCCACAATGCCTTGTCTAAAAACAGAACCATTAAACTGTAGGAACACAAAGAAATTATAGTAGAAGTTCTGAAATTCAGTAATTTTGTTTTGCTTTTTTGTTGTTTTGGTTTTGTTTTATTACTTTGGGCCAAGTCAAATTTTTAGCTTTGGTGTACAGTAGTCCCCCTTATCCATGAGGAATATGTTCCAAGACCTCTAATGGATGACTATAATGTTTTTTCTATACATACATATCTATGATAAAGTTTAACTTATAAATTAGGCACAGTACGATAATAGCAGTAACTAATAACAAAATAGAACAATTATAACAGTACACCTTAATAAAAGTTATTTAAAACCTGTGAAGTATTTTTAAATTTCCATTTAATATTTTCAGGGCTGGTTGATCAGGGAGGGATAACTGAAGTTGTAAAAACTGAAACTGTGGATAAGAGATACTGCATTCCTTCCCTGTTTTTTGAAATAGAAAGGAGATCCCAAGGAAGACAAGGCTAGGAGCAACTCTTCCAATTCCATTTGCATAGAATAAGCTCTAGAAGAATAGGCACCAAATATTAACAAAGGTTTTTCCCCTAGTAAAATAATAGGTGAATTTAATTTCTCCAGATTATCATCAGGGAACTTATATTACATTTTCTTTTACTCTGTACTTTAATAAAAACAAATCAGTATAAAGATTAATAGATACTATAAGAGAATCATTAAATGATTTTGTAGAATTTTTCTGCAAATAAAATACCTTTCTTTAAGCAAGAAAAAATTTAAAATAGCAAACACTTTTCTGTCTTTTAACAAAAAAATCAGCTTTTTTTCAATAAATAAAGATTTCCAAAAATAGACTTGCTTTAAATATTAAAATTTTAAACATTTCAGGGACACAGTATGCTAATTCTATATAAAATAGCTACCCTGTTGAAAAGTTAAAATATTCTTTACGGCACTAAAAATTGATAAAGCTAATAACTCAATAATTAAAATTTCAATGTTTTCATAAAAATTGCTTCATACTTCAATGACTTATTAGAAAAATGAAACTGTAAAGCAACTTGTAATATAAGGCCATAAAATCAAATAGGTAGTTTACTATACAATTAATTGTCATCCTCCTACATTTTTAGGTATTATATAAAAGCTACAAATGTTAAAAATAAATTTTTACCAAAGGAGACATGGCTAAGGGAGCCACAGGGGAGGGGATTGGAGCAAGGTTTCCAGGATAATCAGAAATATTCTATCTCTTGCTGGGCGTGGTGGCGCACGCTTGTAATCCCAGCATTTGGGAGGCTGAGACTGGAGGATCCAGGTTCAAGGCCAGCCTCAGCTGCTTAGTGAGGCCCTCCCCAACTTAGTGAGACCCTGTTTCAAAATAAAGAATTAAAAAATAGGGCTGGGGGTATAGCTCGGAGGTAGAATGCCCCCAGGTTCCATCTCCAGTACCACACAAAAAAAAAAAAAGAAAAGAAAAGAAAAGAAAAAAGAAAGAAATATTGTATCTCTTGATCTGAGCACCTGTAATACAAGTATATGCATTTGGGAAAACTCATGGAGTTGGACCAATATGAAATGGGCACTTCTCTGTATGTGTGTTATACTTCAATAAATAATATTTTTAAAAGAAAGAAAAGCCGGGCGTGGTGGGGCACGCTTGTAATCCCAGCATTCGGGAGGCTGAGACCGGAGGATCCGGGTTCGCGGCCAGCCTCAGCTACCTAGTGAGGTACTCCGAAACTTAGTGAGACTCGGTTTCAAAATAAAGAATAAAAAATAGGGCTGGGGGTGTAGCTCGGAGGTAGAATGCCCCTGAGTTCAATCCCCAGTACCACAAAAAAATAAAAAAAATAAAAAAAAAACAAAGAAAGAAAAGTATCGGGCGCCCCAGGCTGAACCCTCAGCCGTGAGGCCCCAATAAAAGACGCCGGCTAAATGCTACTGGTTCGAACCTCTTTTATTATATCTCTCTCTTTCTGGGATCAAGGCGTTGCACAAACGATAACAAACACAGTGCAGAGGTCGTCTTTCCAAATAGTGCTTTTCCTACAAACTTTCAATAACCCCTCTC
>PVLC010016005.1:0-36091 GCA_004027655.1 Graphiurus murinus
GTATTCTACCTCTGAGCTACATGCCCAGCCCTTTTAATTTTTAGTTTCAAAATAGGGTCTCACAAGGTTGCTGAGTCTTACTAACTTGCTGAAGCTGGTCTTGAACCTGTGATCTTCCTGTCTCAGACTCCCAAGTACTGGGATTACAGGAATGTGCTACCATGTGTGGCTTATAAAAAATTCTTATGATGAGAAAATGTCTACGATATTAGAAAAAGCATGACACAGAAGTGAATCTATAAAAATTATGGTTTGAATTTCTATTGGTTTTTTTTTTTTTTTTTTTTTTTTGCAGTACTGGGGATTGAACTCAGGGGCATTCTACCTCTGAGCTACACCTATTTTGTATTCTTTATTTTGAAACAGGGTCTCACTAGGTAGCTGAGGCTGGCCGCGAACCCAGATCCTCCGGTCTCAGCCTCCCAAATGCTGGGATTACAAGCATGCGCCACCACGCCCGGCTTCTATTGGTTTTTTAAAGTTTTCTATATTTTCCAAAACTTATACATTGAGTATATGTCACTTTTATAGCTAAAAAAAATTTTAATAAGCTACAATTTACAAGCAAAAAATCCAACAATCTAGTTGCAAAATACATATTTCTACCAAAAGCAACTATCATCTTTGCTAAAATGATATCACCAGAGAGAGTGAGAATCTTTTGTAATTTGTATTCTATTAGTAATATGATTGCAGAAGCCAGGCTATATCACATTCTTTATGGACAACTAATTAATATTCTTTTATTCATCAGTCTGATATACCACAGAATCTAAAAGTGAAAATTATGTTTTATGAATGTGCTAACCCTCATGCATATTGTCTCAGAGGCACTATTTCAGTATATGGTCTCAGCCGGGCGTGGTGGCACATGCTTGTAATCCCAGCATTTGGGAGGCTGAGACTGGAGGATCCGGGTTCGCAGCCAGCCTCAGCTGCTTAGTGAGACCCTCCACAACTTAGTGAGACCCTGTTTCAAAATAAAAAATAAAAAATAGGCCTGGGACTGTAGCTATGAGGGAGGTAGAATGCCCGAGGGTTCTATCCCCAGTACTGCAAAAAAAAAATATATGTGTGTGTGTGTGTGTGTGTGTGTATGATGGTCTCCACACATTACTAATGTGTTGTGCTTCACCAATACCTCCACAAGATACCACTTTTTTAAAAAAATGGCCAAATGTTCACTTTTTATTATTGCTGGCTATATTAAATTTCTCTGGAGATCAGATGACATAAATCACCAGAGCTACTACGCAAATTCCATCTGTCACAAAACATCATTGCCTAACATGGCATCCACAATCATTTCAATATTCTTTATTACATTCTACTCTAATTCTCTTATATAAGTGCTCTTTAGACATCATCAAGAGACTTAAAGCATTAAAGTCTTTCAAGTTATTTCTCTTATTTTTCTCTGCTTTCTTGTATGAATAGCTTCCATGCTACATTTGGCTTTTGGCCCAGATGCAAAGTACTTACATTTATCTCAAATAACAGCCATCTGATGCATTTCAAGTAATTGAGACTGCTTTTTAAAAGCTTTGTTTATCTGTGATAAACTGCTCTGTAGATTATCTACATTTTTTCTTTTATTTCTATTTCTCTTATAATTATCATAATTGTTTTTTACCCTAAAGCAAAGAAGCAAAACTATCAGGTTCTATATTATGAAACTCCATAAATATAAGTACTACATATTCTACGAAGTACTGTGAGTACAAGTATGTGATAAAAGGCAAATGTAGACTCCCTTTCTCAGAGTAATATTTAGTTCTGGACCTGCTCTTGCTAACCCAAATAAAATCCAGTCATGATGCTTGCTATTTCAAAGGTTGCTAGAAAATAACTTTTAACAAACTATTAGAGCTTAAAGTTCTTTATCACTTCATTTGGAATAAGTGAAAGCATTTTCCTCAGAGCAGAGGTATTCAATATTTCAAGACAGGCTCAGCCTTGGAAGTCTAAGATAGACCTTGGCATATACTGACTGAAATGAGGGCTTCTAGTTCTGGCTCAACCTGGGTACCTGCAAGTGAGACAGGTGCCTCTGGCCAGGTGTGATGGTAGGCAGTTGCTGAATTATGGAATAAGGGAGGGCCATGTCAAGCTATGGTTTCTCTAGTATTCTTTTTGTGTGTGTGCGTGTGTGTGTGTGTGTGTGTGTGTGTGGTACTGGGGATTGAACTCAGGGGCATTCTACCTCCGAGTTATACCCCAGCCCTATTTTTTATTCTTTATTTTGAAACAGGGTCTCCCTAAGTTGTGGAGAGTCTCACTAGGTAGCTGAGGCTGGCCACGAACCCGGATCCTCCAGTCTCAGCCTCCCAAATGCTGGGATTACAAGTGTGCACCACCACACCTGGCTCTATTATTCTTTTTTACTTTTCATAATAAACTATATGACAAAGTTACACAGAACAAATTTTGGCTAATAGCAGAAGTCTACAATAGTCAATTTACTGACAGTGTTCATAAAAAATATAATGATACCATTCCAGAATGTGACTGCTAGATATTTATCAAATTTATAACTATTTTAAGCCTTCATAAATTATTCCTAACTCATCATGAATGAAAATTTAACAGCAATTTATATGCTGTATATCTTGATGTTTTTTACTTTTCCTAGGAAAAGAGAAAACTAAGTGAATATTAACAAACTGAATGCCTAGAATTTATTTCCAAAAAATATTTGAAATTTTAAATATTTAAAAGAAAAATGCAAACTTCTTGAAAAATGTTTACATTGGATAATAAATCCTTCATGTAAACACACACAAAAAGCTTACTTTCAAAATTGATTTCTCATAATACTTAAAAAACAACTAAGGATATATGAATAACCACCAAAATGATGCCTTTTTCTCATTTTATCTGGGAAGAGGATATTATTATAAGCATTACAATAAATTTTTAATAACTAGTCCCTGTGTTTAGTTCTGAAATTTTACTTCTGTGAAGCTTCTTAAGTCAAGTTGAACTTTTTCTCTTGTGATGTTAGAATAAACAGAATGCTATCCTCTACCTAGAATTGAAGTAGCCATAAAGGTTAAAAAGTTACTTTCTACTTGTGATTAAAAAGTTACAGGCCAATTAAATGAGTTTATAAACTTCATTTAACTAGTATTAGTTAAATAGAAAATTAGTTAATAGGTACTCTAGTACCTTCTTGAACATTCTGTTTTAAAAATGGGTGATTCATGCTAACAGAAATACCTACTTAACCAGAACATGCCATTTCTCTATCATTGTGGTGTTCACCCTCAGTGGCAACATGGAACGGGGAGTGTGTGTGGGGGGGCACACTTCAGGAATCAAACCTGGGTTTAAATCATAGTTCTACGGCTTTGTGGTATGATCACAGATAGATTACATAATTAATTTCATCCTTTATAAAAGAAGATAATAGAGGTAATGGTATGTACCTCAAAGGATTTCATAAAGATTAAATTTAATATTGTCTGTGAAGTACTAAGCATAGCAGCTGATGCTTAGAATGTGTCCAATAGATGTTGTTTGCCTTTACGCCTTCTAGATAGCCACTGAATTATTTAATATTTATTTGCAAAAAACCAAAATTTCCAGTAAGTATTTTTCTTTATGATAAAACCCTAGTTCAAAATCTGGCATGAAATTAGTGAGATCATGCTGGTTTAAAAAGATCTCTACTTTTAGCCTTGTGTTTGTTGGTTTCCTTCTGGAGTTCTTGTATTGGCAGCTCTGCCTCTGTCTTTTCTATATACTACCTACTTCTATCTTGTTGACATGAGTGTATGTTTCTACTTATACTTTACAACTATTTTATTAGTGTTCTGTGTTCTTAGTTTAAAACTTCTAAAATCTTTGATGGAAAAAGGGAGGATATAATTAAATTTAAATGAACTATTTCAAATCTAAAATAAGAAAATATCTTCCTTTTTACATGATTCATTCAATGACTTTACCCATCTATCAATTAAGTATCTCCTACTATGTTCCAGGCTCTGTTCTAGATTCTAAGCATATAATATTCATAAAAAAAGAGCCTTTGACTTATGGGGTCTCTATTATCAATGAGAAGACTGACAAACTTATAATATTACAGAAGGATCTCATTTCTCTCTTGGCAATATTGAGAAAAAGTGTTTTCTTTTTCCCATAATGCATGTAAACCAAAGTTATTTTATGTTTCAACAGCCTAAAAGCATCAGAAAATTCAAACTAACATTAAAGTTTTATGCCTCAATGCAACTCAATAATCATTCAGTGATCACCATTTTACAGATGAGAAAACTGAAGCTAACAGGAGCACCTTACCTAAAATAACATATCGCCTAAGATAATACTGTTGTGGAAATTGGGACCAGAACCCAGGCCCTGGTACTACTCTCACCATATCATAATACCTGCTATTTAAAATTTTGGTGAGTTTGTTAACATAAATGAAACTATACATGTGTAGGACTATTGAAATATGTATTACAATGTAAGAACTTAGAAGGACTAGTCAAAGAAGTTAATAACCTGAGAAATGTAGCTATATTTAGTAAATATGAAAATACAATGAGGAGAAACTGATTATAAGTCTCAGCAAGCACATTTTTTTCTTTCAATTACTACAGGACATAATTCTCAAACCCTTGTTATTACAGATTACTAAAAATTACTAAAAGGGATGCTAAAGAAAATAAAAAATAGTCATATTTCTGGTAAACTATGAAGTGAAAAATTGAGAAATCTAATGTCTCTGGGTGAAGAAGAGATTTTCATGAATATGTTATATTCATAATAATGACATTACTAAAGATGAATTTACCTGCTAGAGCCCATTCTCCGGACCCATGGGTGTGTCCGCTATAATACAAAACATAGGTATCATGTCTAGGTCCATCCACAGTCCGAAGCTCAAGGAAGGCTTTCAGTTTGGAATGTAGAGTATCAAAAGACAGTCCACTTGTGGAATAATCACATCCATAGGTCTCAATCATATGATATGCGAAGAATCTTTGGATAGCATTGAGCATGCCAGTAGACCTCAAATTTAACTCCTGTACATGTTCTGGTGGAAGCAGTGTGGGCTGACCGTCAGGACTGAAGGATAAAAAAAAAAAATTATTTTGTTGTTTAAGCAGTATTACTCTATGCCACATTCTCATCTTGTCATTTATAATTTATTAAGAATATAAGATGTGCTGCTAACAAGGTACAGGATTTTAAAATATAATCTTTTCTATGATTTCTACAGAGCTAAGAGTTGAGCTTGGAATCAAAACTTGGTTTTTAAAAATTGTATTTCTAGCTGGGCGTGGTGGCACATACTTGTTATACCAGTACTTAGGAGGCTGAGACAGGAGGATTGTTATGTTCGTGGCCAGTCTCAACAACCTTGTGAAGTCCCTCCACAACTTAGTGAGACCCTGTTTCAAAATAAAGAATAAAATATAGGGCTGAGAGTGTAGCTTGGAAGTAGAATGCCCCTGGGTTCAATCCCCAGTACCACCAAAAAAGAAAAAAAAAAAAAAAGAAATTGTATTTCTTATCAATATAACAGAGAATATCTCCAAATATGTATGTGTGTATATATAAGAAACTTTCTTTTTATTTCCATACCAAATGACATAATAAACAAGTTATTTTTTTTTTTCTTTGCGGTACTAGGGATTGAACTCAAGTGCGTTCTACCTTTGAGCTATACCCCCAGCCCTATTTTTTATTCTTTATTTTGAAACCAGGTCTCACTAAGTAGAGGAATGCCTCCCTAGGTAGCTGAGGCTGGCCGTGAACCTGGATCCTCCGGTCTCAGCCTCTCAAATGTTGGGATTACAAGCGTGCGCCACCACGCCCAGCTCAATAAACAAGATTTTTTAGAAGCAAGATTATATCATGTTTCAAGAACACTTGGATAGGAATTTTAAGAACTTTTTATTCTTGAGACAAAAATTTCTAACACATAAGATGTGGAAGCAATATTTTAATAATGTATTTAATTTCTGTTTTGGGAAACACAGGAGGATCTTAGCCAGGCATGGTGGCACAAGTTTGTAATCCTAGTACTAGGGAGACTGAGACAGGAGGATTTCAGGTTCACAGCCTGCCTCAGCAACTTAGTGAGGCCCTCCATAATTTATTGAGGTCCTGTTTCAAAATAAAATAATAGAACAGGGTTGGGGGTGTAGCTCAGAGGTAGAATGTCCCTGCCTTCCCCCCCCCCACGAAAACATAGGATCTTTATAAAGTTGTATTCAAGTTTCACTAACTTTAGATAGATAAATGATAGAAGTGATCTATTATTAAATGTCATATAAAAACAATTCTTAAAACTTAGTTCTACTGCCTTATACTACTGAGCAATAATTGAAGACTTATATCTAATTCGAGGAACAAATGTAAAAGGGTACTTTACTAAAGACACTAAACCATGTCTTATAACTAGAAAACTATTACAAATGTTTGGAGGAAACGAAATTACTACTCCTATCCAGAAAAGGAATTTCTATCAGGAATTTTGAAAGCTTTAAATTTTGCTTCATGTACTATCAATACTATTCTAATAACACTTTGGTTTTCATTAAAATAAATACTTTGTTCCATATCTGTAATTATTTAAGTCATGAAAAAGTAAAAAAATAAAAATAAAAATAAACAAAAATTGTAATGGCATCAAAATCTCACTGCTGGGTACAGTGGTACATGCCTATGATCCCAGTACTTAGGAGGCTGAGACAGAAGGATTGCAGGTTTGAGTACAGTCTCAGCAATTTAGTGAGACCCAATTTCAAAACAACAACAATAAAAAGTGACTAAGGGTGTAGCTCAGAGGTAGAATACCCCTGGGTTCTATCTACAATATCAAAATAAATAAATTTGGTTTAAAAAGGTCTGGGTGTGTAGCTCAGAGGGAGAATGTGCTGGGTACAATCCCCAGTATCTCCCCCCTAAATCTGTGTATTTACTATTTCCACACACTCTTTCTACAGAATTCCTTGTCTTATAGGCCTCTTTTGGATCTTTCTTTCAATTCTCATGAGAACTTTCCACTTTTTATCAGTCCTTTAATATGGAGGAAAATATCACAAATATCAAATATTTGAAATCAGATAAAAACATTTAATATACATTTTTTCCCCTTTGGTACTAGAGTTTGAACCCAGGGACATTCTATCTCTGAATTACACCCTCAGCCCTTTTTAAAATTTTTTATTTTGAAACAGGGTCTCACTTAATCGCTGAGGCTGGCCCAGAACCTGTTATCCTGCTATTTCAGCCTTACAAGTACTAGAGTTACAGGAATGCACCACTGCGCCCAACTAGCTTTTTGATTTCAAAGTATTCCTACCACTCTAGGAAAGCATGATGAAATCTTGGCCTAATAGATTTCTCACACTTTTTTGGAAAAAAGTATTTTTGAATAAAACTGCAACCAAATAAATATTTATTAAACCTCATTGCTATTGTTTTTAATGGTATTTATATGGCAGTTATCAGGGTGTAAAATGCTTTAACAATTAAAATCTTACTAGTTAATGGACAGAATAGACATTGGCATTTGCATTTTAGATAAAGACACGAAGGTTTAGAGAAGTTATGATTTGCCTAAGGTACCACAAAACTAGAATTCTGGGCTCTTAGGTCCTATGCAGATTCTATTTCACTATGTTGCTTCATAGAACATTTTCTCAAATGAGATATTCTATTTAGGAAAGGACTTTTCCTTAGAAAATTCACTCATATTTTCTGATTTCTAGCTAAACTATAAGCTAATCATATTTATCAAGATACTTAAATTGAACCCTGAATGTTATAGTCACCTGGAATAAAGTTTTCTAAAAGTCTGGAATAAAGAAATGCAATAGAATATCATATTTTGAAAATATACTTTTCAAAATTTGACTTATATTTTATATACATATTTATATAAATTTAAGAAAATATCTGAGTTAAATAGTCACTACTAACTATACTAGATCACAGTACCTGCAGAAGTTGGTGGGAATTACAATAGCATATCCAACAGATGTTCCTCCTAAACAGTTACCCAATTCATGGAAGAGCCCATGAGCCATGGATTCCAATGGCAAGACAATTAGAAACATGCTCAAGAAGATTCCATTTGTTGGCTAAAAGAAATTCAAAACAATATGCTTATATAATATGTATATTTATGTATATATTTACATACATGCATACTGATTCACATTTTTCACCCCTACTTCCAAGAAATGTAAAAGGAATAATTAATACCCTAAAAACAAGTATAAGTTAAAGCAGACACATACACACAGATAAGCTAATTAGAATGAACCTTTAGTTTATCTCTAAGTTTCCTGGAAGTTGTGGCAAAAAACATATTTTTTAAAATCTGTGAAATACCTAATTCAAACTGTGAAATCCCAAACTAAAAACAGAACAAAATATAACAACTCTTTGATATGAAAGAAGAAAGCCCAAAACATATCTCCTTGTTAAACCTACATGCCTTATGTTAAACGTATATGCTTAATGATCCTATACTTAGAAATCCCCAAAAACTCAACCAGAAGACTTTAAGAGCTGACAAATTCATCAAAGTGGTAGCACACAAAACCAACTTACAAAAGTCATTAACTTTTCTATACATCAATCACAAATCCACTAAAACGAAATCCAAAAACAATTCCATTCACAATAGCTTAAAAAAAAAAACCTTAGGAAAAATCTAACCTCTAGGATGCAAATTATAGAACACTAAAGAAAGAAATTGAAGAAGACTTTAGAAGATGAAAAGGCTATCCATGTTCTTGGATAAGCAGAATAAATAATACCCAAATGACCAGTCATACTACCAAAAGCCATACAGAGATTCACTGCAATGCTTATTAAAATATCATTGTCATTCTTTGCAGAACTAGAAAGAACAGCCCTAAAATTTATATGGAAAAAAGAAAGAAAAAAAAAAAAAAACCAGAATAGCCAAAGCAATTCTCAGCAATAAGAACCACACTGAAGGCATCATAATACATGATGTCAAATTATACTACATAGCTATAGTAATAAAAACAGCATGCTACTGGCACAAAGACAGACCAATGGAATGGAGTAGAAGATACAAAACAAATCCACACATTTATAGCCAGTTGATTTTTTTTAAAAGATACCAAAAATAAACTCTGGAGAAAACAAAGCCTTTTCAACAAATGGTGCTGGGAAATCTGTATGTTAAAGAATGAAATTAGACTCCAATCTCTCTTGCCTTGCTCAAGAGTCAACTCAAAATGAATAAAAGACCTAGAAATTAGACCAGAGACTGTAATTACTAGAGATTCGCCCTTAACTATGCATGTGTACAGAGTATTTATGATTACTACTGAATTTGGTATTATAGAATTTTATAAAGCTGTTAATTCTAATTGTTTCTTGTGAAATCAAAGATATATTACAGTTTTTTATCATTAGAAAAAAGTATTAAATCCCACTAAAAACAGGAACAAGAAAAGAATGTCCATTATCACCTTCTTCTGTTCAACATAGTGCTTGTGACTCTAGCAAGAGCAATAAGGCAAGAGAAGGAAATCAAAGGGGTAAAAATAGGGAAAGAAGAACTAAAACTATCCCTCTTCGCAGATGACATACTATACTTAGAAGACCCAACAAAGTCAGCCAAAAAACTTATAGAACTGATCAACAAATTCAGCAAAGTATCTGGATACAAAATCAATCTTCAAAAATCAGAAGCTTTCCTGTATGCCAACCATAAAATCACTGAAAAAGAAATCCAGAAAACAATTCCACTCACAATAGCAACCCCAAAAATAAAATACTTAGGGATAAACCTAACCAAAGAGGTAAAAGACCTCTATAAGGAAAACTACAAAAAGCTGAAAAAAGAAATTGACGAAGACCTTAGAAGACGGAAAAATCTACCATGCTCTTGGATAGGCAGAATAAATATCATCAAAAAGGCCATCCTCCCAAAAGTAATCTATAAATTCAATGCAATACCCATGAAATTACCAATGTCACTTCTCACAGACATAGTCCTTAAAATTCATTTGGAACAACAAAAAGCCCAGGATAGCCAAAGTAGTTCTTAGTAAAAAGAACCATGCAGGAGATATCACAATACTTGACTTCAAACTTTACTACAAAGCCACAGTAATAAAAACAGCATGGTATTGGCACAAAAACAGACACACAGACCAATGAAGCAGAAGAGAAAATTCAGAAACAGACCCACGTGCTTATAGTCAACTGATTTTTGACAAAGAAGCCAAAAATATACACTGGAAAAAAGGTAGCCTCTTTAACAAATGGTGTTGGCAAAACTGGTTAACCATATGCAGGAAAATGGAAATAAACCCCACTTTCTCACCCTACACAAGAGTCAACTCAAGGTGGATCAGAGACCTGGAAGTCAGACCAGAGACCTTGCAGCTACTTGAAGAGGGCATAGAACCAACACTTCAACACATAGGCACAGGTCAAAACTTTCTCAACAAGACCCCAAAAGCACAAGCAACTCAAAGGAAGATCAATACATGGGATTGCATTAAACTGAAGAGCTTCTGTGCAGCAAAGGAAACTATCAAGAACCTCAACAGAGAGCCCACAGAGTGGGAGAAAATTTTTGCCAGCTACTCTTCTGATAGAGGACTAATATCTAGGATATACAGAGAAATCAAGAAACTAACAGCTAAGAAAACAAATAAAAAATCAATCAAAAAATGGGAAAAGGATCTAAATAGACACTTCACAAAAGAAGAAATACAAATGACCAATAAATGTATGAGGAAATGTTCAACATCATTAGCAACCAGAGAGATGCAAATCAAAACTACCTTGAGATTTCACTTAACTCCAATCAGAATGGCAATCATCAAGAACACAAACAACAACAAATGCTGGCGAGAGTGTGGAGAAGTGGGAACCCTAATTGGGAACATTGTTGGTGGGATTGCAAATTAGTGCAACCACTTTGGAAAACAGTATGGAGGATTCTCAGACAAATGGGAATGAACCTACCATATGATCCAGCAATACCACTTCTGGGTATGTACCCAAAAGAACGGAAACCAAACTATCAGACCAACGCATGTGTATCTATGTTTATAGTTGCACAGTTTACAATTGCCAAACTATGGAACCAGTCAAGATGTCCATCAACAGATGAATGAATTACAAAACTATGGGATATGTACACAATGGAATTTTACTCAGCCATAAAGAAGAACAAAATCATGTTATCTGCAGGGAAATGGATGGAACTGGAAAACATTAAGTGAGATTAGTCAGTCACAAAAAGTAAAAAATCATATGCTCTCCCTAATATGTGGAAGCTAGGGAGAAAATGGGACATAAGAGGGACTCCAGATGAAGAAGGAGAATCTTTAGGTGAAAAAAGAATTTGACTTAACGGAAGGTGAAGGGGGTAGGGGGGACACCCTAATGAGCATGATGTACTTTCATGAACATATCAAAGTCAATCACTAAACTGACCTTGAGAAGGAGGGAGGAGGAGGGAGTAGAGCAGGAAGGGTTAAATGAGAAATGTGTGCATGTATGCCTTTACCTATACTAGCTTGTACCTAAAAAAGATGCGTGATTACAATGCACCAATTAAAAATACATTAAAAAAAGAGAAAGGGAAAGATTAAAAAAAAGGATTTGTTAAAGTAACGAGATTTTTAATCTACGTAAGGCAGAGCCCATTTCTATTAATGTGGCAGAAACAGCTAAGACATTTGCAGATCGGCTTCAATCCTTGGTGCCTACCTGACCCTTGTTTACCTCCTTGCTGGGAGGAATTATCAGATTAGCAGCAATAGTCATTCTAGGCTTATGCATTCTACCACTCATTGTATGCCTTGTGATCAATGCCTTTGTTAGTATACGAGCAGATTTACATGGAATAAAACTGCAAGCGCTGCCTCGCACAGGGCCTGGTAGTCAATGACGGGTTCAATTTTCTCAGGGCAATATCAACCTAAGACAGGGCTCGTTGCATGACTCATTGAGACCCCATGACGGGTAAGATTATGCACCTCGTAGGAAAGGACCTAAGACAAGCACAGTCTTTCGGGCATTTTAAAATAAAAACGGGGGAGTTGTGGGAGCCTAGCTGGTCCCTTTCCCTCTTGGCAGTTGCTATCTGCATATATGAGTAATTATACTGATTCTTCTGCTATGGATACTCTAGTGTCTCGAAGTCTGGAGATTGCTCCTAGGATTTGTAGATGAAAGACCCTCCTACTTCTTAGAAAGTAAATATATGACTCTAAAGGTTTATGGTTTTATGACTCTAGAAAGTTTGCTTGACCAGGCTATGTTAGGAATGTAGGCTATATGTGGAAAACGAAGAAGTGGTGCTAATTGTGCTCTGACAATGATTGATATGTCGTAAATATATATATATATATATATATATATATATATATATATATATATATATAACCCTGTTGTAGTCAAGAAATGTATAAAAAAATTGGTGCTGAATAAAAAAAATTCAAAATAAAGGTTAGATTTTGCATCAGTTATAAATATAATTTATCTTTATGAAACACTGAGAAAAGCTTATTGACAAATGTTTTCTATCAAACAGTGAAATATTTAAATTTCAAGCCATTAATTCTCAACTCTATGACAAATTAGTTATGAGTGCCATGTTTGTTTGTTTTTTGCGGTACTGGGGATTGAACTCAGGGGTGTTCTTCCTCCGAGCTATACCCCCAGTCCTATTTTTTATTCTTTATTTTGAAGCCAGGTCTCACGAAGTTGCGGAGTGCCTTACTAGGTAGCTGAGGCTGGCCGCGAACCCGGATCCTCCGCCATGTTTTAAAATACTTGAAATAGTTACAAGATCAAGGGTCTTTCACATACAGAATTAGGAGACCTTACATTTTCTCTTTGGAATTCAGAAGCTTAGAAACTCCTTACAGTATAATGCAACTGGGAAATGTATTATCTTTGCAACACTTTCTTAACATTTCAATATGGTCAGCAAGCCCTAAATCACGTAGAAGCTATCCATCAGTTTTAAAGGGCAGCTTCTATTTCTGATTGTACTTTTTCATAATTTAAGTTGCATCTAATGGCTTTTCTCTGCTACTCATACTGTCAAATTGTCCAATAAAGATTCCACCAATTCAAACAAAAGAAAAAAGTATTAAATAGCTTGGTTTAGCAGTGATTCAAGTACAAGATAAAGTTCAATTTTCAATCAACTTGCAAATAACTCAAATGAGAAGTTTAAATAATTTAAAATTCTGGTTAAAATTTAATTGATATTGATGTTATTCAATACCCTCATGTTGGTTATACAATGCTATTTAATATATGACCTAAATAAGTAGATATTCTGTAGTCTACTAACAAATCATATACAACAGATGATTGCTTACTATTTGCTTTTTATATTAAAATTTGGCAATTGAGAATTTTTTGTCAAACATTTTAAAGCATATTTACTAGGAAAAAGCAATTAGATTTAATAGGTTATATTGAGTAAACAGTTAAAATAAATTATTATGATAATACACACATAAGTAAAAACCATTTGACAACACACACACACACACACACACACACATGCACACAATCTTAACAGAGGGCAAGTAGGCCCAAGAAAAGTCAAAATAAATTTAGGATGTTTTAGTCACTTGTCACTTTCCAAAAACTTCAATTTTACTATCCTGCAAATCTTTATTCTATAGCTTAAATCCAAAAGTCATTTGTGACTGGAATACTCTTTATACTTCAAATGATTTTCTGTAACAAATGAGATCAACCCATTTGATTAAAGCCAGTAAGTATATGTATTTTTTTTTTCCTTCTCCAAATTATCCTAAGCTCTCTATCAAATTTTTAAGACATGGCTCAACTTTTAGAGTAAATATAAACTCAACAAAATAATGTCCTTTGAATTAAGATAGTTGTGATTAGTTCTTTATTCACCAGAACTTCAAGTAATGGTCAAAATATTTAATATTCCCTCCCTATCCTACAATTTTTTTAGGGAACAGGAACAAAATCTCTCTATGTAACAAATAAATACCAATATTAAAACTTGATTTTTAAAAAATCTGGCATTTATTTAAGAAACATAGAGTTCTTCAGTAGAATATTCTATCAGTCATCTTAAGTAAGCCGATTTAGAAAACATACAAAGAAATCTAAAGTAAAGCACAATTAAAAAATAACAGATGTTACAAAGCAATATATAGATATTATGCTATTCAATGTAAGAAATCCTACATTTAAGAAACTATAGATGACTTTCAAAACTTTGCTCAGCTCAGGAAATTCAAGAGCATTAAGAAAGTCACCTTACAGTTTCAAAGTTGAGTGACTTTCTTATGTAGAGACAGTTGGGTATAATGGAAAGGACTTAAGCTTTGGAGTTAGACTTTTATCCAGTCCTAAACTACTATCTGTTTGTACACGAACAAGTTAATTAACTTTTTGGTCTTAACTTTCTGAATCTATAAAAGGGGCAAAACTTATGAGTTTATTCTACGTATTAGAAATATGTAAAATATTGTAGCACAGTAAATGGGAGCTATAATTTGAAATGGAGAATTTTAAAATTAAAATGAGGTTATTATGAGCAAAAAAACAAATAAATCTAAACTATTATGTTTTTATCTAAATGACTAAGTGCTATTTAGGAGATCTAGCAAATGACAATGGCTGGCAAGGAAAAAGGCATAAAAAATCTCATGTGAGATTTCAGAAAGAGTTTCTAAATATAAGGGAAGCACCATGGAGCACATTTCCTTAGGTATCTGGATATATTCCCCCTTTTTATCCTTCTGTACATTATCAATTATCATGAGACTCTATATTCTGGTTGAGAAGCCTAAAATGAGAAAAAAATTTTTTTTTAGAGCACGACCCTGATAAGGTGAAACAACTTGCATGGGAATCCAACTTGGGCAGTCTACTGATTCTTAATTTTCCCCAGACTCAAAATAAAGAGGTTATATTAAATAATCTCTGTGCTCATTTCCAAATTTAAAAGTAAACGGAACTAAGGAAAATGGCTCATTAAGAGAAGTAGTATGAAGATAGACTGCTTGGATTTATACTGACTATGATAAGCAAGTTTCTTAAAATTTAAAGCCCCTTTCTCTTCTATAAATGGGAACAGTAATGGTAGCTATCTCAAAGTATCATGAGGATTCAATAAATTAATACATACAAAGTCTTCAGAACGGCAGTTAGCATGTAGAAAGCAGTAAATAAACGGTAGGTCTTATTGTCATTAAAATAGAAAAAGCTGTTAACCTATAGTAATTTAAAAATGTTTTGTTTTTAAAAGCTTAAAAACCAGATGAAAAGAAGAAATACAGTAATGCACGTATCATAACATTTCAATCAACAAATTACCTATTAGGTAGTCCCATAGATAATGTTGGAGCTGAAAAATTCCTATTGCCTATAATATTGTAGGGTAATGCATTTTGGTAATGCTAGTATAAATAAACCTACTGCATTGCCAGGCATATGAAAGTATAGCACACACAATTATGTATAGTACATAAAACCTGATAATAAATAACTATGCTACTTGTTCATATATTTACTATATTATACATTTTAATCATTATTTTAGAGCATACTTCCACTTCTTAAAGATTTACTATAAAACAGTATGCCATGCTAAGTCAGCAGCAGCCTCAACATATCTCGTTTATTATGACTCTTGATTGCATCAAGAGGCCACAAGTGACTGACCTATACAACTTAGATTAGGCACACTTCCATGATATTCCCACAACAAAATCACCTAACAACACATTTCTTTAAAAACACCTCTCTCATTAAGAACTGTATCACATTCTTTTTTTATGAAGAAAACAATATTCAGGTCATTGTTACTGGTTGTTTAGGAAAAAATAAAAAACACCTACTCCTGTCCAACAGTTTGAATATGTCCCCTCCCCAAAAGTGTGTGTTGGAAACAACCCCCAGTATGACAGTGTAAGGAGATGGGTCTTAATGGGAGCCCTCATGAATAGATGAATGTTGATTATAAAGGGCTTGACGCTGTGAGGTAGATCTTATTCCATCTCTCTTCCTCACATCTGCCTCCACAGGATAATGTAAAGGAAGAAGGTCTTCACCAGATGTCAGCATCTGATATGGACCTCTTGTTCTCCAGAACTGTGATAAATTTCATTTCTTTATAAATTATCCAGTGTGTGGTACTGTTAAAGCAACACAGAATAGACTAAGACATCTATTTCATGGTGTTCTAGCAAAAGTGACAAAATTTTAGTTTCAAGATAAAAGAAATTTTAGTCTACTATTTAGACAAAAATAGCTCAAAACTTTAGGAAAAAATGAACCAAAATAAAAATTAAGAAAAATTAGCACTTCTAGTTTGGCAGCAGATATGAAAACTCCCTGCTCCCTATGCCAAGAGAAGTAATATGGCTGATCCTGCCATCCTGCTAGAAATTAAACTGTGCTATGGATTTTATCTTTTGCTTGGATGTGAAGCTGATCCTAAGACATCTGTCATACCCAGTAACTGCCACTCCTTCCCCAACAGAAAAATCAGCCATGATTATGGTTTTTCTGGTTGGGTCAAAAGGGTTTGTACAAAGAAAAAGCTGCAGCAAACCTCCATGGAAGCTGCAAATGACAATGGCTGGCAAGGAAAAAGGCATAAAAAATCTCATATGAGATTTCAGAGTTTCTAAATATAAGGGAAGCACCGTGGAGCACATTTCCTTAGGTATCTGGATATATTCCCCCTTTTTATCCTTCTGTGAATTATCAATTATCATAAAAGCCTATAGCTAAGCAGCAAAATTAGCATCAATGCTATGGGGTATGTGTCTTTCTAATTGACTTATTTAAGGGAAAAAGTTTAAAAGAGGAAAGCAAATAACACATTCAATGAACATAATATAAATTGTAGAAAACAACAGCTGTAATGCTGCATTTTAAAGTTGGAATGAGATTATGAACAAAACACAACAGAAGTTAATGGTAAACTTCCAGCTTTTTAATGTAAATGACTTGGAATGATACTATTGACTCATTCTGACAATATTAAACTCGGTAAAACTAACAAAAAACAAAGCATTTTATATGGGGATAAGCAATGATTTCTTAGATAAAACATGAAAAGATTCATAAAAGAAAAATAATGATGAACTGGACTATACCATCTCTAACTTTCATCAATCTTGCCGACTGCCCATCAATCTTTTTAAAACTAAAAAGATTTCTTTAATTCATTTTTTTCTTGGCACATGGTGTCTGCCTCCATTCAACTGATGGAAGTTTTTCCAGTGGAAATCTACTGAAGAATGTGTTAATAGGACAGTGAGTAAAAACAGTTTAGGACTTCAGTGTTACTGTTACAGAAATGTGGGTGACAAATGGGTTTAGATATATTATTAAAAAGTTAATCAGTACCAATATCATTTAGAAATTTTAAATAAAAATAGCTCAACTTTAAAAATCAATTAAAATCCAATTTAAAGAATCTGCATAGCTCTTAAAACTCACTTGAATTAACAATGATGTTATCCCCTAATCAGTCTTGTCCTAACAAAGCACTAAATTATTTACCTTTCACTATATAACTTTCTGATTCTTTCATCATTCAAAGGATTGGAACTAGAATAAAGACAGTGGATGCTTCCCAAATTATGTTTCATACAGAGGTTGCACCTAACCTTAGTAAAAAAAAAAAAAAAAAAAAAATCCAAGGAGAACACACATAGAGGTTAAAAGGTACAAATTTTACAGAATAACCTGGATGGTTTCATTGCAGGGATGCAAGTCTGGTTTAACATATGCATATCATTATGTGATTTACCACATAAATAGAACGTAGTATGAAAATCACATGATCATCTTAATAGATGCTAGAAAAGTATTTGACAAAATACAATACCCATTCATGTTAAAAACACTGGGGAAAATGGAAGAGAAGGAACTTACCTCAACATCATAAAGGTAACATACAATAAACTCAAAGCCAATATCATATTGAATGG
The DNA here is from genome assembly GCA_004027655.1 of Graphiurus murinus. NCBI lineage: Eukaryota > Metazoa > Chordata > Mammalia > Rodentia > Gliridae > Graphiurus > Graphiurus murinus. The sequence continues at coordinate 17,973 of PVLC010016005.1, forward strand.
GGAAAGTTTGCAAGAATTCCCTTTAAAATTAAAGCAAGACAAGGATGCTCACTATTCACCACTTCTTTTCAATATAGTACTCAAGACTCTAGCCACAGCAATAAGGAAGGAGAAAGAAATCAAGGAATACAAATAGGAAAAGAACTGTAATTATCTCATTAGCAGATGATATGATCCTATTCTTAGAAGACACAAAACACTCTGTTAATCCAGAGCTGATTAACATACTCAGCAAAGTAGCAAGATACAAAATCAATCTACAAAAATCAGTAGCTTTTCTATACACCAACCATGAATCCACTGCAAAACAAGACCATTTACAATAATCTCAAAGCCAATGAAATACTTAGGAATAAATCTATGCAAGAAGATAAAAGACCTGTACAATGAAAATTATAAAACACTAAAGAAAAAATTGAAGATGATCTTAGAAGATGGAAAAATATCCCAGGCTCTTGGCAAAATATTGTCAAAAAGGCCATTCTACTAAAAATGATCTACAGAATCAATGCAATCACTATAAAAATACCAATGTATTTTAACTTCACAAAGCTAGAAAAGTCTGTCCTAAATTTCATATGGAAAAACAAGACCCAGAAAAACCTTATCAATTCTCAGCAATAAGAACCATCACAATATCTGACCTTAAATTATTTGTTTTTATTACTGCAGAGGTATAGTAATAAAAACAGCATGGTATTGGCACACACACACACACAAAAACAGAAACAGCCGGGCATGGTGGCGCACAATTGTAAGCCCAGTACTTGGGAGTCTGAGACAGGAAGACCACAGGTTTATGGCCAGCCTGAGCTGCTTAGTGAGGCCCTCAGCAATTTAATGAGACCTTGTTCAAAATTAAAGAATAAAAATAGGGCTGGGAGTGTAAGTCAGAGATAGAATGCCCCTGGGTTCTATCCCCAGTTCTGAAAAAAACAAAAACAACAACAACAAAAAACCCTAGAAACAGACCAATGGAACAGAAGACACAGGAACAAATCCACATACTTATAGACAGTTGACCTTCAACAAAGGAGCCAAAAACATACCTTGGAGAAAAGATAGCCTTTTCAACAAATGGTGTTGGGAAAACTGGCTATCCGTTTGTAGAAAAAATGGAATTAAATCTCAACCTCTCATCTTGCACAAAAGTCAATTTAGGATGTATCAAAGATCTGGAAATTAGACCAGAAACTTTGAAATTACTAGAGGACATAGGTCCAAGACTCCAACATTTGGCACAGGCAGAAACTTCCTCAATAAAATGCCCCAAACTCAGGAAACTAAAATAATAAATGGGATGCCATTAAAAGAGTTTCTGTTCAGCAAAGGAAACCACCAAGAGCTTAAAGAGAGCCTATAGAATGGGAGATCTTTACCAGCTACTCCTCTGATGGAGGTCTAATATCTAGAATATACAAAGAACTTAAAAGACTTAACATAAAATAACAATAATCATCCAATCAAGAAATAGCCAATTGAACTAAACAGACACTTCACAAAGAAATACAAATGGCCAATAAATATATGAAAAAATGTTCAACATCATTATTAATCAGGGAGAGGCAAATCAAAACTACACTGAAATTCCATCTAACCCCAATTAGAATGGCAATCATCAAGAATTCAAACAATATATGCTGAGGAGGATGTGGGGGAATAGGAACTCATATACTGTTGATGGGATTGCAAATTAGTGTAGCCACTGTGGAGATCAATGTGAAGATTTCTCAGAAAACTAACAAAAATCCATCCAGCTATACCACTCTGGGGTATTTTCCCAAAGGGACTGAAATCAGTAAATTATAGGGACATATGCATATTCATTTTTATAGCTGCACAATTCACAATAGCCAAATTATGGAATCAACCTAGGTGTCCATCAACAAATGAATGGATTACAAAATTTTGGGATATACACACAATGGAATTCTACCCAGCAATAAAGAACAAAATTATGTCATGTTCAGAAAAATGAAAGGACCTAGAGAACATTGTTAAGTGAGTCATAGAAAATGAAGAGTCATATGTTTCCTCTCACATACAGAAGCTAGGAAGTAAGCGGGATACAAGAGGAACTTAAGATTATGGAGAAGAAACCTCAGTGAAGCAAGAGAGCTGGGCTAGAGGGATGTGGGGTGGGGAGGGAGAATTAATGAAGGAAAACGACGTTCTGTACATATATGAGAATACAATGGCAACCTCAATATGATAAGATACACTCCAGTCCTAAACTGGGGACATTCTCAAGCAGAAGATCAACTTTAGGAAGGAGTAGAAATGGAAGGTAATAATCTTGAAATAGATTCCCTTAAAATTATCTTTTAAAAGCATTTATGTACTTCCAGTGGTACACATATTTAGAGAACACTGAACATTGAAAAAAAAAAAAAGAATAACCTAGTAATCAAGAAAGTATTTGGTTAACAGGATTTGATGACCTGAAAAGGCACTCTGCATGAATGAGGAGGATTTGGATAAGAAAAAGAAGCTAACACAGAAAAGAAAAGGGAGGAGGAAAATTCTTGCTTGAGTTTTCTGACATCATTGTAATTCTAATAGTCCCTAACCCTGGCAAGTAGAGCAAAGTGGGAAAGATATCTTCAGGCAACACCTAAAATGTTTTCATCATTTTCAGGACCCTACACTGTCAGGAGAGCACCATGCCCAGGCACGTCTTCATATCTCCCTTTAACATTATTATCTAGATATCAGTCGGTAGCAACAAACTGGTCTAAAGCAGAGAATTGCATCAAGCAGAGCTGACCCTCCTTTATGCCCGACACCACAGCCTGAGGTAGTCAAATTATAGCATTTGTCACACTGTAATCACATTTGTTGGTTGGCATGCCAGCCTCTTCTCCTCACATTACAGATTATGCCTTCTTTGAAGAGAGACATTTTGAGATCATCTGCACCCTCTATAGTGCCTGTGTAGTGCATAGTCAATAAATACTGAAAGACAGGGCTGGTTAATACTGTGGATACAAAATCCAACTGTACAGATTGAATGTCTGTTCACAAGGACCTTTTTAAAAAGCATTTCTGGCAGCAAATGTACTATAAAATTCATTTTTTTCTTCCTTAGGGTAGTCTCTAAACTCTTAAGAACCTATATGGTGTTTTATATCTAATCTCTTTTTATATAGAATCTTCATAAAAGAAATGTAATATAGCAAGATCAAGAACTAGATAGAAGGAAAGTAACTGATTCTATCTAGTACTAGTAACTCTAGATACGCTTTCTTTGGCTTTCAGTTTCATCCTGGGTAAAATGAAAAGATAAAGTATAATCTCCAAAAACTCTTCAAATGTTAGTATTCCAGGGATCTTTAATCTATGATTATTTCACTAATGAACAAGCAGGACATGGGAAGCATGTCACATATTGAATACTCCTAATTTTGGTACCTCTTTGCTAGAGATCAAACTAAATTATCCTGTCAAAATCCATCTAGTGCTTTAATTCCATGAACTAACTTAAATAAGCACCAAAAAATAATCTCCTTTTGGAATCAGGAACTTGACCTTACAATCCTAATTTCAACTCTTGAAGCTAGCACTATATCACATATCATAGGCATTGATATAATTAAAAAAAGAAAAGAAAAGAAAAAAAAGATAAGCTTACCTGCCAAGAAACTGCTCCCAAAATCGCTGTTGCAAGAAGACTAAAAAACACTAATTGCTCTGAAATTAAGCAAAAATGGCGCATCCCTTTGGATGCCATGATCCTATCGAGGCTATTGTTATCTGCCCTGTGGGTAAAATATACTTTATGACAGTCATTTAATTTGGTATGGAATCCCCAAAGAGTTAAGAGAAAAATAATATGGCAAATCATCCAGAAAATTCCGAAAATGGAAAAGCCTGGTATTACAAAATACCAGAGATGAGTGTCTCTAAGTTTAAATGCTGAAAGAATAAAAAATGTAAGCTCAATCATTCCAGTGAAAACAACCGAAAGTCTTCTGCAAATTCTTCCACGGTATAAAAAGGGCTTCCACCTTTCAGTTACTGAAAGTCCACTAAAATAAATGTCAAGGAAAGGATCAGTTATTAGGCAAATAAAAAAACATGCAAAAGCAATTGGATTTTTGGGAGTTTCCAATGAGGAAAAAAATAATAATACCGCAAAAATAACTAAATTTGGAATAGCTAGGAAGGACTTCATTCTCAGGTCAATAATCAGCATGGCCAAAGCTACAACGAGTAAAATGACACTCAGAGACTTCTCTACCAACATAGTTGTGCTGGCAATGGCAAATCCAACAAGTTCTAGAAATTCCACTGTGGTTAGTAAAGTAGGTCGATGACGGACATAACCAGAAATTCTCTCCACCAAAGAGCACAGTATCCTTAATACTATGGAAGTTAGAAGCAAATATTTGGTTGATTCTTCTTTCACATCATTTTTAAAAGATGAATTATCAAGAAAACATAGAAGGCCAAGCAAGAATCCAAACCAAAGATTGGAGAGACTTAAACTTGCTGCTTCCATTGAAAAATAATAGTATAGTATGCTGGCAATTCCAAGAACAAAAAGACCAAGAATAAATATAACCAAAATTAAAGAATTTGCTGTTTTTTCCCATCTTACATAAAGGCCTAAACATATAGCCACCAGCAAGTTGATTCTGGCTAAATAGCCAAGATACCTCACTGAAGAATGCATGTTCACTTCTTTATTTACTTCTTCCAGTCTCGTCATTGCTAAATAGAGACAATGACTAAAGCAATAACGCAGTGATTTACACATGTAATCTGACAATTTAGGCCTTTTCCCCACGTTACAAAAATTAGCTTCTCGTTTTTCATCCAATGAATCCAATGTATCTGTTAACTCCTAATCCAACATTTTCTCAGATATTTATGGTGATCTAAAAAAAAGAAAAAACATTTCAGTGTTAATTTTAAGTAATATTGATTACATCTTCTTTATACAAAATAATTAAGTGAAAAATAAAGGTTCTTCTGAAACCTAGCTAAAAACCTGATTTTAATAAAACCTAACAGTAATTTTTTCTGACTTAAAAACTCCAGGGCTTATCCAAAGGAAAATGGCCATGCTTACTACTCATCTTACTAAAATTGCATGACTAAATCACCTTCAATGGAATCATCCTTCCAGAAATGATGAAGAATTTACCTAACCCATCTTACTCCAATGTTCATTTAGCTTAGATTGCAGAAAAGGGCTTTGGCACAATGGAAAGCTACTCAGTTCTTAAAGAAATGAGGGATTTCATCATCACTTCTAGTTTGAAAAGCACCAGTATATAGCAATATTACTACATTGCTATAATTGTAGCAATAATAATACATAGACATATAATATACAGGTAATACTATAGCATTATTACCTACCTAAAATCTCCTACATCTTTTTATAAGGCAGGTCCAAACTACCATAAAATCTTAGTCTTCATATTGTCTAGTAAATTTACTAGAAGTAAAATATGACTGTATTAAACTTACTCAATCCCTAATGTAAAGCCCTAATTTTCCCTGTACTTTTACCTCTACTGAATTACTTTCATTACCAAACTTACTTTCCAAATCCAAATACTATCTGTATAGCAAACCTATTCCTGAACCTCCTAGTCAAAACTGAAAATTTAGAATGCTGATTAATAGTCATTGTAAAGTAAATGAAGAGCTTACTCAATTCTACTTTTTTTTCTGTGGTACTGGGGATTGAACCCAGGGGTACTCTGAGCTGCACCCCCAGCCATATTTTATATATAAAATAATATATATATATATATATATTTTTTTTTTTTTTTTTTTTGAAACAGGGTCTCGGTAAATTGCAGAGGGCCTCACTAAGTTGTTGAGCCTGGCCTCAAATCTGCCATCCTCTTGTCTGAGCCTCCCAAATCCTGGGATTACAAGCATACACCATCACATCCAGCTCAATTCTACTTTTTTAAAAAAAGTTTCTACAACTAGTATTTGTAGGAGGACCCAGATAAGTATTTCAACCTTAAGTGTCCCCAAAAGAGGTCACCTAAAATATGATAGTGGTTAAAAAAAAAAAAATTAAGCATCCACTAGGTAATTCTTCAAGTTTTCTAGTATACTGGTCCTGAAGAACCAGTCTACAATGGCGTACAGTTAGTCACACACTATTCAAGGAGAATTCAAATATTCAAAAATGTAGCTCAGTGGTAGATCACTTCCCTATTATGTACAGGGCCCTGGGTTCAATCTCCATGACTGTAAAAAAAAAAAAAAGAAAGAAAGGAAAAAGTAACTAGTAGCAGTATGCTAAAAGACCCAGCAAAAACCACCTTAGGGTCTCTGGAAGGTTCCAAGTATTATTACTAATTTTACTTCTATATGTTCAACAAGAATATTTATTTTCTACTAAGTATTCCAACTGATTTTTCTCAATTACATTTTTTTCGGTGTGTGTGTATGTGTGTGTGTGTGTGTGTACATACTGGGAATTAAATCCAGGGGCATTCTACCTCTGAGCTATATCCTTATTTTATTTTTTATTGTGAGACAGGGTCTCATGAAGTTGCTGAGGCTGGCCTCGAACATGCGATCCTCCTCTTTCAGCCTTCTAAGTACTGGGATTACAGGCATGAGCCATGCCCAGCTCTGTGCATGTATCTTTTCCATTTTGCCTCTTCCAGAATGTCATTCTCTCTCCAAATTCTCATTTATCTCTTACTACTAGCACATTTGTAAATTTTTTTTGTTCTACTGCTGGTCAATCAATCTTCCTTTATTCTCTCTAAAGCCAATATTTGCTTGCTTCAATTCTCACCCACTCACTTTTCAAAACATAAGCAGTGGTTTACACCACAACAACTGCTCTGCTAAGTTCTGAAACCTGTAAATTCCTAAATACAATGGATACTTTTCACTCAGTATCTTGCATGTTCTTTAAACAATCTTTAACACAGTTTTGTTCTCTCATCTTCTGAAACCTTCCCTTCAATGGTCTCAGTCTTGGCTTTCAAAGCCAAGTCTCCAGATTTTCTTCCTAACCCACTGGTCTGTACTGGGTGTCCTTGAAAGCTCATTTTCAATCCACCTTCTGGATGCTCAATCCCAAGCCTAGGCTTTTCTCTCACTATATACTTTCTTTAGGCAATCTCAAATATTTACATATCTTCAATTATATAATTTAATAAAGGAAAATACATCCATATCCATGGAATGTCTGTATTACATTCCATGAATATGGTAGGTAATTATTTTTAAATGACTAATTTACACGTCTATCCCCATTCTTAAGATAAATAGCATAAATTAGAGGGTAAATAAAATTTTTTTAAAAAGCATTTCAATTGGTCTCCCATTACTAATGATTCAATGGAAAATTACTCCAAGGCAGATAAAAATGGAGCACAAAAGAATCAATCAGCATATGGCAAAAGTTAACTAATCACTGCTATTTTTTTTTTAAAACTAGGGATTGAATCCAGAGGCATTCAACGTCCACACACACACCCTCAGCCCTCTTAAATTTTTAAACAGGGTCTTGCTAAAATGCTGGGGCTGTTCTCAAATCTGTGATCAGTATTGGGATTACAGATGCCCACCATCACACCCAGCTGAATCTAATTATTTTATAAAATCCTGGGTTCAGCGGTAGGGTAAATGTTTAGTATGCAGAGGTGCTGGGTTTGATCCCCAGCATCACAAAAACAAAAACAAAACAAAAAAACCCACCTCATATATTACTACTCTAACCCTGTCTTTCACCACCTACCATTTAATCCTCACCATGCCCTATTACTAATGATTCAATGGAAAATTACTCCAAGGCAGATAAAAATGGAGCACAAAAGAATCAATCAGCATATGGCAAAAGTTAAATCTCTTAAATAGTTCTGCTTCTCATCCCCAAGGTCACCATTCCAATTTTGGCCATCAACATCTCATGCTTGAATGTCTCCTTTTATCCACTCCTGCCCTGCTGTAAGAAGTAACCTTTTAAAACACACTTATCGCAGGGCGTGGTGGCGCACGCTTGTAATCCCAGCATTCGGGAGGCTGAGACCGGAGGAGCCGGGTTCGCGGCCAGCCTCAGCTACCTAGTGAGGCACTCCGCAACTTAGTGAGACTCGGTTTCAAAATAAAGAATAAAAAAAAATTGGGCTGAGGGTATAGCTTGGAGGTAGAATGCCCCTGAGTTCAATCCCCAGTACCGAAACACACACACACACACACACACACACACACACACACACACACTTATCAACTCCCTCGAATTTGCAAAACTCTCCAGTGGCTTCCTTCAGGACCCTTAGCGATAAAGCCTGAACTCCTTATAATGCCTTATAAAGCACTCCACCTTGGAGCTGAATAACTCTAATGCCTCTTCTCTTACTCTTCCTCGCACACTTTGTATACCCGACTTTCTGCCTTGTCAATGCTGACTTGCACAATACTACCTTTTCCGAGGTGCATTCCTTTCCCTCCTCCTGGCCACACCTGTCCTCACGCCTGGCTTAGACCTACTCTTCATGTCTCAGTTTATTTTCTTAGCACTATATGACCCCAGCAAATATGGCCCCACTATATGAACTTTCTACTTCCTCTACAACAGGAAAATATTCAACACTTAATGTCTGCATTCCGCAGTAGATCGAAAGTCTGAGGGTTTGTCTTAAATAATGTAAGCACGGTGTATAGCAGAAAGTGTGGAATCAAATAAGTACTCAACAAGTACTTGTTGAAAACATACAAACTAATACAGAAACAACTAAGTTTAACAATAATGGCTGGCAATGGGTTACTGAACATTTAATAATGCACGAAGAAAATATTTATCTAATATTCCACAGTCAGTCGGTAAATTTTCCGACTTTTTGGTTTTTTTCTTTGTCTTACTCCAGCCTTCACTTAATTTACTCAAATTTCCTCCAAATCAGTAATTTCTATCTCCGTGTCATACACCCTGGGGATGACTTCAAGACACTGTAACACTTGCAACTTCTTTCCCTTAGAAACTATTTTTGTTCCATCTAGTGAAAGTGTCAAAAGCTCAAAGAACCACAATGAGAATCCAGGCTCGGAAAGCTGAGTCTTTCGGTTCTACGAATTCGGGACGGTGACTCTCTAGGTCCATCTCATACGAGGAGAAGGGCACCTCGAATATTACAAGTCCTCGGTAATGGGCAGCAAGAGCGATTCTGCTTTCGTCCCGCCTCCTGGGAGCAAGCAGCAGCGGGGAGGTGAGACCTGGGGCCGGGTGGGTCACCCCTCGGCCTCCAGAGATAGCGAGCACAACGTGGCGCCCAGTTGAGGGGGCGGCTGGGGGAGCGCGGCCCCGCGCCTCCACGCCCTCGGCTGTCAACTCCGGGCGGAGCCTGGCCGGGCGCACGCGGAGCCTCCGTCCCGCCGCCCCGCGGCCCCTACCTGACTCGGCCGCCGCCGCCGCTCTCCGCCTGCTCCCAGGCCTGCGAGGAAATCAGCGCAAGGACGCCTCCGGGGCCGAGCCTCGGAACGCGGAGGTGTCACGCCGGGGCAGCGCAGGCCCGAGGCTGTAGTCACTAATACCAGCCGGGTTCGACAGAAACTTTCTCCGTTACCGGCCCGGCCGCGGCCGCCATGTTTCCGCCGCCGAGTCCACGACGGTACGGAACGCCGCCGGGGTCAAAACGCGCGGCGCGCTGCCTTCGCGAGGCCCGGCCTCAGGCCCCGCCCCGCCGCGACCGAGCCGAGCCCGGCGGGCCCCGGAGCCCCGCGCCCGCGGCCCCGGCTCGGACGCCGACCCGTCCCCGGGGACCTGCACCGGCTGCGGGAGCAGGAACCCCGCAGGATCCCGCCCATCCGGAATCTAGGCCACCGGACCGAAATGAGGACAGCTTGGCCAGGATGGCCGCGGACTGTAAATACTGCAGGAGGCGTTGCCGTTCTTTAATGTATATGGCTTAATACATCGTTTTGTGTCAGCTAAAGCCCAAGCTCAGGCCCGCCTTCAAAGCCCTTCTCTCCTGGCCCCAGCCTGCTTTTCTAATTAAGTCTACCTTTAATCCACCACCTGGGCATCTTTACTCCTACACTTTTAGCTCTCCCTCACCCTGAGGGTTCTCCGAACTACAGGGTTGATTCTTATTTGTACTCTGAACACACTGTATAAAGTTACGGTAATATAATTTGGAGGCAGCATTTCACAACAGCTGTAGAATCAGATAGTCTTGGGATTTGAAGCTTGGTTGTGATCTCGATTTCTCCATCTGTAAAATGGTAACAACACCTCCTTTGCAAAGTTGTTAATATTCACTGAAACCGGTTTTTTTTCCCTCCCTCCTGTCACAAAGAGATGTTAAAAAATATTCAAAAATATTAAAAGATGGTAAGGAAGACTAATTAAGACCATCGCCATAAGTATTGGGACCAATGCAACACTATGTTGTAGAACGGGGAAGAGATTGGGTTTAACTCAGAAAATCGGGAATTTAAAGCCAAGTGTGTGTGTGTGTGTAGGGAGGTGTTGGGGATGGAAAAATACCCAGTGGAAATGTCAAGGGTAAGGGACAGTCTGGCTAAAGGTACCTAATAGGAAGACTAGCCAGGGTGAGCAGATGTCACTAGAGGAAGTTGAGGATGAGGAACCTGATTATATGGAGATGGAGGATTCAAGCTAACTTCAAGTGACTTCACGGGGTTCTTTTGCTAAAACTGGACTTCATAAGGGACAGCACAGTTGGGCATAGGAAAAGGTTCAGAAACCTGACTAAAATTTGGCCAAGCAAAAAGCATGAGTTCCCATTTTTTTTTTTCCAAAAAGCTCTTTCTTTCCACCTGTTTTCTCTTCCTACCATCATTTTCTGTGGCTTGTAGCTCTTAGGTCAAATAATCTCTGAGTCCCCATATCCTCATATGTAAATGGATGTTGATAATATCTAATTTACAGTGTTATATGGATTTAGTCAGCTAATGTTTAAAAAAAAAACTTAAAATTTTTAGCTTATTTCCTTAAGGTAAAGCTCAGAATACTTAAATAAGACCTGGGGGTTTAGCTCAGTGGTTAAAAAAAAAAAATTCTTAAGTTACATAGGCCCTTTTCACTTTCAGCACTTTCAGCTTGAACCACCACACACTCCCAACTCTGCACCCCAGCCTGCTTTCATTGCCTCAAATGGCAGGGACACGTCCAGTTTTGCTCACCATTAAATTCACTTAGCATAGTGCTTGCACAGAGTTGGCACTTAAATATTTGTAAAATAAAATTATACCATGTAACAGGCCCTCAACAATAATTAGTTATCTCTCCATTTGTTTTATATTAGTGTGTACTTTTTCTGTCTACCTTGAGTGTGATTTTCATTTAATAAATGTTGGAAGCTGCTGGGATGGCATATCTATAGGATTGAACCACTCCCAGATTCAGATTTGACATCTGTAGATGAAAAGATTGAATTCTATGTGCAATCACTACTCAACTCCCAAATCTGTAATGCTGGTTCTTTGGGAAACAACAGCATCCAATTTCCAACTACCTACTAGATGTGTCAACTAGAATATATTGCCATTACTTTTGATTCAACATGCCTTCAATGGACACACACACACACACACACACACACACACACACACACACACATACACACATTATGCCCTTCATCTGAACCTCCCTTATTTGGGGAATCCACCACCTTAGGAGTCTAGTGGCTGAAGCTGAAGTGCAAATACTTGCTCAATCATGTGTGCCGGCTGAAAGGTAATAATTCAAAAAAGCAGATACCAAGAGCTACACTACCTGGGCCACTGCTGCAGGAGTGTAGCGAGATGAGCGCCTGGGACTGTAGTGAGTGTGGTTGTCGTGGTGGCACCTGACATTCAGTATGAGCAGTACCAAGATGCTTGGACTCGACAACAGAACCCTGGAACCCTCTCTGGAACCCTGGAACCAGTTCTGTAGTATATCATAGTCTATGTGATTTTATGGTATATTGTTATACACTCTGTGCACTGTTTGGCCAGTGGTAGTCTCTGGCCATGTAGATATAAGCCTCAGTCTCCAACAATCTTTTGAGCTACTCAATATCCTCTAAAATTTCTTTTCTGCTTAAATCAGCTGCAGCAATTTTCTGATACTTATCACTAAGGCTCCTCATTAAAATAGTGCTTTTTCATCTTCTTCAAACATGATCTTCTGTCTTGTGACCTTGAAACTATTTTTTGATGCTTATTATCTTATCCATATATTTTAGAATATTTCAGTGAGATGTGTATGTATTTGAAAGTTAACTTTAATCTGCACACTCCAGGGTGGGTAATTAGCATTTGAAAGACACTAATTAGGAGTCTTCACTACAGAGTTGGATGCATCAAAGCTTTTAGTATCACTATGTAAATCTGCACTAAAGGTATGTTAATTAGCATAAAGGATTAGGAAGGACTTTTCATTGTGGAAAGGAGAGGTGTGGCTGACTAGAATATTGTATAGGTCTTTGCATAACCGTAGTAAAGTCTGCTGAGTCTAGCAGACTGACACGCTTCCTGTATCTACACTGCTTTTTAGTACTTGACCACAAAGTCCTAATGTTTGAGGACAATTTTTGTGTCTGCTTGTTCATAAATATTTTTGCAATAGCATTTAGTCTGAGACTTGCTTTCATTGTAGGACACTGCTGAGCAGCAAGGGAGGAGACAGCTCTCATCAGCCTGTACTTATTGAACATTACTACTGTTGACCAAAAGAACCTGATGATTGTGAAAGAGCAATTTATTTCACCCACTGTTTCTGTCACTTATCATTTCTTTTCAACTTCTATGACCTCTACCCTAGTTGAGGTCTTAAGACCCAAATTACTTCAGTAACCTTCTGCATGCTGATCATCTTGACTTCAGCTTCCTCCTACTCTAATCTATTACACTGGCCCTGGCTGATTTCTCAGAGCACCACTGTGTCACTTCTAGGATTAAAGCCAGTGATTTCTATAGGCTCCATAAGAAAGTCTGGATTCCTTAGCCTTGCACCTGAGGCCTTATGGGACCTGATCTAAATTCCCCTTTACCTGGTTCCTTTTATCCTGAAATTAGAAGTGTCACGGTCAGTCCACAGCCAAGCACCTGGACAGCCACATGGGAACCATTTGAGTGACAGGAGATTTCAGGCTGTGGTTATTGATGGCAGGCAGCGTAAGAACTGGAGCATCCATTCTTTAACACCCTCTTCTATGTGGGCAAGGTCTGCAGGCTATGGGCCAGAAATTTCACCCAGAGGAGTTCAGACCAGGAACACCTGTTGAAATATAGCCATAATAATACCAAGTCAAGGAAAGCAGGAGAGAACAGCATATGTCACAGGAGAGGGAGGAGAAGTTTCCAGTCCTGTGGGGCAAGGAGCCACGAGGAGTGCTGTGCTGTTTCTTCCTGTGTCCTTTCTTGTCTCCCTTCCTCCTCTCTCGGTTTTTCAACCTAGGTCTAGGGCTGAACTAACTTGAGGTTCTCTCTAGACAAACACCCTGTAACAGTGTGTAGCACTTAGAGTTTACAAAGTGCTTTCACCTATATAATGTAATCTTGACCAAAATCCAATGATAAACATATTTCATCACCATTTTACAAATAAAGGAACCAAGGTCCAGAGAGGTTTCATTGTTCCAGGTCCTCATGCCTGAGAACAGGGACCACCAAGTGTCACTTCTTTAGTATCAATACTAGTGTGTGTGTGGGTGGGGGGGAGGAGAGGGCAGGCACAGGTATTTCTGTTTCCTTACTGCTGTTTACTCTAAGGAGGGAAAGAGTTTCAGTGTTGACTCCTGGCTATATCTCAGAATCCTCTGGAACATTTTAAACTACACCCATATCAAGCCCATCCCATGCCAATTAAATTAGTCTCTGAAGTAAGTGCTAGGTAGGAGTGTGTGTGTGTGTGTGTGTGTGTGTGTGTGTGTGTGTGTGTGTGTTTTAAAGTGCCCTCTCCTTCTCCACTCCAGTGATGCTAATGTAAAGAACTACTGAGTTCTTACTTCTACTTGTGCAGTGGTTTCCCAGACCAGCTGCATCAGTATCATCTGGGAACTAGTTAAAAGATTCAAATTAGTAGTCCCTACCCTCAGACCTACTTAATCAAAAACCCCAAGGGTGTAGTCCAGATTTTAGGATTAGGTTCAGATATGTGTGCCTCTATAGCCTTGTATTTTTAGTTTGTAAATTTAATTTTTCAAGAGCCTGCTTGATATCTTTTATCTACCCATTCTCCATGTACTCTAAAAAATGTCTTAAGGATTCTGTTGGTTTGTCTTCCTCTCTGCCTACTCTTTGACTTAGCTGTTCATTATTTATTTTGAGAAGTAGTATAGGGTGGTGATTAAGACACGAGTTCTGGAGTTCAAGTGCCTGAGTTTGTTCCATTGAAGCCACTTACTAGTTCTGCAAATTTTCCTACCTGTAAAATGGAAATAGTATTTATTCATAGGATTGTGGGAGTTAAATGAGTTGATACATGTACAGTATTTAGGACAGTGCCTGGAAGTTCTCATTTTTAGCCATTTTCATTTTTACATATAGTAGTTCAGCGACTCAGGCTTCTTTCAGTTTCCCCTTTCATTTTTCATATCAGCACCTTCATGCCCACAGCTCAGCAAAGAAAGGGAAAGTAATTACACATTGCATCCTTTCTTTTATCTTTGTCACACTAAGCATAAAAACAAATACAAAAATAATTTGACTTTTACATTTAAAGGGATTTAAGCCAACCTTCTTCACATCTCTCCCCCACTTTTCCAATGATTATTATTATTATTATTTTCTTTTTTTTGCGGTACTGGGAATTGAACTCAGGGGCATTCTACCTCCAAGCTACACCCCCAGCCCTATTTTTTATTCTTTATTTTGAAACAGGGTCTCACTAAGTTGCAGAGTGCCTCACTAGGTAGCTGAGGCTGGCCGCGGACCCGGATCCTCAGGTCTCAGCCTCCCAAATGCTGGGATTACAAGTGTGCGCCACCACACCCAGCTCCAATGACTATTTTTATATTTATCCTAAGAACTTAATAGTTTTCCTTCAATTGTGCAATGACTTTTATTTGTTTTTTTTTTGTTTTATAAACAAATTTTTTTATTTGTTTATTTGTTCTCAGCATTCACTACCTTTCATACTACAACCCAAATTATATATTAGTGTGTCACAAACTGTAAATGATATATTTAAACACACAAATTTTGAGACTCTATACAAAATCTACTGAATGATAAGTTCTAACGTTGCTCCTTCTGGATCTAAATTCTGTAGAATGTCCTCATCCACAGGTGATTCTGGTGAAATTCCAGGTTTGGGATCCAGTGCTTTAGCCAATATAGAAATGAAACTAATTCAAGACTGGTGAGGGCTCTAGGGAAGTGTAGTGATGGATTGACCATTCTTTCTCCATTACCTTGGAACACCTACATTCTAGTTTTCATCTATATCTCTGATGACTTCTTCCCAAATAGATTTTTTCGGAACTGCGTATTGGTCCTCTTTTCCTTTCTATGCTCCTGTCTTAGATCTTAATGTTAACTCTCACTTCTATGCAGCTGGTTCCTAAGCCTGTATATCTCAAGCTCTCCTGAAATTCAGGTGATGCTTTAAATGTGTCTACATGCTCTCTTCCAAATCCCTTCTCTGCCTACCTCCCTCATTATTTACTCACAGCCAGAGTTCCACTGTTTCTGTTTTTATTACCTCTACCATAATTCATGCCCATGTCTTTTGGAATGAACTACAGCCATTCCAGTGTCTGCCTCTTTAATACATCCTGGTATCTGATTAACCTTCCAAAAATACTATTCTATTACATGATTCTTAAGCTCGGAATCTTTTAGTGATTCTTCATTGTTTCTATAACCCAATTTATTTTGTATCCTGATAGCCAAGACCCTCCAAAATATTTTCTTGTTGCAGATGGTGTTGTTGATGGAGTAATGAGATTAGAAGTCTCTTACATGGATAACATGGAGTCAGAAAGATTTTTGGAGAAACAAGGCAGCTGGGGAGGAGGCAAAAGTCTTCTGTACTACTTCTACCAGTATCTTTTTTTAAATTGAGGGTTTTAACAAAAACATTGTAAGAAAATGATTAATCACAGGAGACAGCAAAGCAGTTATGGGATGAGTCAGGGAAAAACAACAAGGTAGTCACAGATGAATCAGGGAAGGAAAGGTAAACAAAGAAGTTGTCAGAGTCTCTGCTTATCATTAGGGACTCTATCGTCCCCCACGCCGGACTCTCAACCATGAGGACCCAATGGAGACGATAATCACGCGTTGCTGGTTCAGGCTTCTTTTATTGTTCCTCTCTCTCTCTCTCTCTGGGACGGAGGACGTTGCCCAAGCAGTAACAGTAACAGTGACAGTGACAGTGACAGTAACCCTCTCTCTGGTTGCAATCGTCTCTCTCACCCCACTCTCGTTCTCCATAACAGTTCCTCGAAATAGTAGTCGTCCATCCCTCTCGGGCGAGAGGTGGAGACTCTTAAAGCCAAACAGGGCTTGAGCTACGAGGTGCCTGCATTCAGCTCTCACCTGGGAGCACTCTCAGGCCCCGGGCTCTGGCGTGCTGGTGCATGCACTCTAGCGTGGCGCAGCCCTAGGATGTTACCACCTGCAGCTGCTCCCTGAAACAGAGTTTTGCAACTGTCTTAAAAATTAGGATAACTATTTTTTTTTTCGGTACTGGGGATTGAACTTAGGGGCATTCGACCTCCGAGCTATATCCCCAGCCATATTTTTTATTCTTTGAAACCAGGTCTCACTAAGTTGCGGAGAGCCTCACTAGGTAGCTGAGGCTGGCCGCGAACCGGGATCCTCCAGTCTCAGCCTCCCAAATGCTGGGATTACAAGCATGCGCCACCACGCCCGGCTTCTCATTGAGCTTTTTAAATAATCATTTTCTTTAATTATTTATAGGCATTTCACTAACTGATTCCTTGTAATCTGTTGGTGGAGAGTTTTGTTCTTTTGGAGGTATCTTTTTTCCTCTCCTAATTTCTTGTGCTCCCATATTAAGATTTACATATTTCTATCATTTTTATGGAGTGGTCTTTTTAGTAAGCAGCTTTCTCCTGAAGATATGACTTGGAGTGTCAATTTGTTATGCAATCTTGGTTTTAAGTCTAGCTTGGTTTTAATTCACAAGTCTCCCTACAGCTTCTTTGGCTGTGATTAGTGACTTTGGGTTCAGTGCATAGTATGGCAGAGCCAGAGTCTTGTTTCTGTGGGCCATAGAAGAGGAGAAATACTCTAGCAGATAAGTTAGGTGTGGTGTAGACAGCAATAGGTACGGGGTGTTGTGTGGCTACCCCTATATTGGGAGTGATAACCCCATCAGATGATGAGGGATTTCCTTAGGCACTGTCAGTACTAGCTCTGCTGCTTGCAAGGGTCTCTGGCACTGGTGGCCTCCGCAGTCATGAGGGGCCTGAAGCATTTGTCTTCCAACCGGCTAGTGGAGTGGGTCCAAATGCTGCATGGGGAGAGGTGGTGGCAGAAACCATGGTATCTGCTCTCTTGCACTCATGTTAAGTACTGACAACAGTGCATGGCCAGACAAGCTACAGGGGTGGGGTGGAGGTGGGAACCTCATAGGGGGGTGGCAGCAGGAACTGTGGTGTTCCTCTCTCTGCCCCTTCACTGGCAGTGCCTGCTCAGGAGTGGGCCCACTGCTGGAGCTGGCCAAAGTTCCTCTGGGGACAGGGTTGGCCTTGCATCCTGGGAATCTGCCACAGAGTTGTCAGTGTCTCTCGGCATGCCACTGTGGTCCCATACTTGATTTCAGTCCTGGCCCTGGCACACGTCCACATGTGATTATCCAGGTCCTCGGAATCTGAAGATAAGTTCTCTGATCTTCTGGCTCTCAAGGATGGCACCACCCATGTCCCTCCAGGTTGCAACACCTGTCTCCTACAATGCATGGCACCCAGGGAGCTTGGGCCACAGTCACTCTGCTAGACCAAGTCAGGTACAAGAGACAGCTACCCCTTGAGCCAATAGTGTGGGATGTGTGTAGAGTCCAAGTTAGGAATATGAAGCAGTTTCTGACCCCTAGAATAGTTCCACTTCAGACAATGGCTTCCTTGTCCAAATGACTCCTGGCTACAGCACCCTTGTGATTCACTAGGAGATGATGTAAGATCCTCTTCCAAAGCAAAGCTCCTGTGCAG